>LPNX010557074.1:0-25396 GCA_001517045.1 Pseudotsuga menziesii
CCAATCATTCGATTCTACCCCTTCATTTGAGTTTTGAACTAGGGTTGTCATCCTTGGTTAAGTTTTCCCTCCATGGTTAATGGACACCTAGGTTTATGGTTTTTTCAGCGTATATCTAGTTCATTTCGACAGTATGGCCATCCGAAGGGGGATTTTTTGTTTTCCTGATGATTATTGTGGTGCTGTTATGAATTTGCAAACCTTACCTGACTGTTTGGGAAACTGGTGTAGACAAGCGTTACGCTGTCTACACCGGTTTTCTCAAGTTTGCGTATGGTTGTCCGGGGGGGGGGGGGGGTTTCCTTTTCTTTTATAGTAGGAAGGCGTTTTTCCCTGTTTTGCTTCAACATGCCGAAGGTTTTGGTTTTCTGGTGTTTTCATCACTCGCGTGTTTGGGACTAGGGTTGCCGGTTTTTGAGGTTGCACCTTGTTTCGATGGGATTGGTGATAGGACATCTTATTCTGGAATCGATAGCATCGAGGATGTAGTTTTTAGGAGACTATTTTCTTCGCCGGGAGAAATTCTACATTGTTAACAAAGCCATGATGTTATTGGTTGATCAAGCTAATTTTTAGTCATGGGCTGGATCTAGGATTTTTTGCAGACTTATCTTGTGCAAGAGTATTTGGTAGTTAGATCTGGTTCTATATTTTACATAGATTCAGTCATGAATAACATGGCTGAGGTAAATGCTTATGTAGTTTTGTCTTCATTCTTTGAATGTGGGTTGAACGGCTCAACAGGACCTAAAAGACTTTGTTGTATGACAGGGCAATTTTTTCGAGTACGAGATGTCAAAAAGGAAGAAAAAGAAAGCCCCTATAGTGGAAGAGGAACCTGAAGTAGAAGTTATCACAAAGATTGAGTATACTTACGAAGACACCAGATGCACCACAAGAGTGGAACCTGAATACAAGTGGGGCTAAATTTATAGACTGATATCACACCATGAAGTACCCAAAACTGGTTTTGAAGAAGAAACGATATATGCTAATATTGAAATATCTGCTTTGATGAAGATTGCTACCAGGCCTGATCTTTTCCCATGCTTAGAAGTAATTGGATGGATTCTGCCTAGGGTAGATGTGACTACCATGATTCTTTCCAACACTAACAAACAGGGATATGCTGCTTACAGCCTTGGTTATGTATCATTAGCCTACCACTTACCAGAAGCCTAGGTTTACCTAACTGAGGATTGGCTAAAGGAGATTAATCTTGACCTAGTTGAAACATTGAAAAGAATGCTGGTACCTGGGAAGAGTTTCCGAACCAGACCATCAGGGGAATACAACACAGCTACCTTAAGAACCCCTTATAGGTTCATTGCTTTAATGCTGAACAAAATCTTTGGGAGAGCCCACAGAATTTTTTTTAAGTTGGGATGGGTTCCTATCATCTTCTGTGTGGCCACCCAAGGGACTGTGTTCAACTGGGAAAAAATTGTGTCAAATAGTCTCTCAGCTTGTATCGCTTCAGCCTTGGGTGGGGTGTCCCAGAAAAAATCCGAGTTCTACATGAGCTCCATATTGATTGATTGCATACTATGCATTGAGTCATTCCCAAACCTAAGGTGTATTTGGGACAGAGATAGAACACAGGTATACACAGCCTACAAGCCATTATGGGCGCATAAGTACTACAGTCATTACAGAGAAGTGCGTGAACACTTTATTATGTCGTTGTATACTATGATTTTCTTGAAAGAATGCAATTGCATGTACGAAGATGCGTTACAAGTCATTGAGGAGTATGCTGATTACTACTTAACTGAGGATGAAATGTATATTAGAATGTATGGCTGCTCCAGAGCACCTTCACTGCTTCCCAAATATGCCACTGATTATGTGGTACATAAGGAGGTAGTCAGGCAGGTCTTCTCGGATGGCATAGGGAGTTTTTTGTTTGAGCATAAGAAGGCGACTTATCCTCCCATATCGTCCATATTGGGAAGTTTTAAGTTTTTAAGAGTTAAAAAGGTTGACGAGTGTTATCCCTAAAGTTGGACCTAGACTACAGGATCCAAGATTAAGGAAATATTTGTTTGAAGGTGTTCAAACCAAATGAAATCAAATAAAAAATAAAGGCTGGTATCGAACCAGGGCAAATAGAAACTTACAGATACTAAGCTAATATCAATTATTTGTACAGTTTACACAGTTTTAGGACTGATATCAAAACCATCATACACTTTACAATGAACAGAGTTGGTAAATAACAGATGGATAATTACAGGTATGTATCAAGATATCAAAGAATTTAAGCAATGGTTGGTATGAATTAGAGCTACAGGGAAATGAAACCAATTCTGTATAACATAAAAGCAATGACAAAGTCCAATATCCAGGTCTTATGATCCTAAATATGAAGTGAAACTATTACTGTTTATATAAATGAAAGATAAATGTCAACTTATAATAAGAATCATGTATTGGAATGTGAGTGACCAAGTACACAAATTTTTTATCAAAGAGACAGTTCATACAGTACAGAAACAAATCAACATCAAATTCATTCAAAACTAAAACCTGTTATTGAAGTTGCAAGGAGTTCATGATATACAGAGGTATTTACAAATGCTCCAACATATCTCCCAAAACAGCCAACCTACAGTCCCCTGCGCTCCTGAAAGGAAGAACCCTCTCAAACACGCTCTCAAGCCCTTAGCTGGGACCTCTCCTTTTCCTCCTCCTTATAAGTTTTTTACATTTTATAAATAGTAAGATATAACAGAAATCGAACTCTGCCTCTTGACAACCCAATGCAATCTTTGACTCAAACGTATTTAATCTATCATAGAAAATATGAGGATAATAGTTGCCAGTTGTTTTGCTTGCTCTATTTTTGAATGCTCTGCTTCTGCCACCACAAAATATTTGATTACCTGTTCATGGAATGCATAAATACATGATGGTCTAGATAGGATGAGATCGAGTTGTTGACTGTTAATTATCTGCCTTGAAATCTGGTATCTCTGCCACTTATGCATAAATTGTCTCCATGACTTGAATGGTTCGGGAACTTGATATCAATAGCTGATATGCTTCCTCAATCTCGAATTATACTTCATAACTAATGCCATGTTGATGTTACTCTGCCACCTGGTATTTATAATTACCCTGTCATCCTTTTTTAAAATTTGGTGTGCAACAGAATCACGTCTCTGGGGTGTCTTCGTGGCATTGAATAACACCTGTAGTTGATGCTGTCCACTCAGCATCCACAAAATTCAATAATGTCATCATACTTGTATCGAGCTCGTTCCTCTATGGTGTGCTCGGTCTCACTTGGGCTGTCTTCAATCAAATCCCTTCCAGCAGATGTCAAACACCAGAATGCTTGAACAACTGATTTCATAGAAATAGGGGCCTGTGAATAAGCAAATTCCAATCCAGTAACACTAAATAATACTTCTGCTGCTGTCAATATAAAACTGAATTTGGACCACTCTAGATTGAGCCTGCTTTGTTAAATGCTCTGGTAGTAGGGGGCGCCTCTTACAATGTTGCTTTAAAAAAAAATTGGAAAGATCTTATTGTCTGCGACCATAACCTCCACATGCTTTCTTATTAACGTAACCCACTGAGGTATTTTCCGCCATTTGTCCTTTTGAATGGTTGGAGCCATTTTTGGATTGTACCAATTACCTTTTGGATCTAGGAAGCTGTCTACAAAACTCTTTGAAGATGATATTACATAATCATATGTATAGCTGAAGTTGTACAAAGGTACAATACTATCTGACACCAAAATGAATCTCTGGTTAGCTGGATCCTCGAGTGCTTCCCTAAGTAGAATACGCTCTGCTCCTATCATACTGGCTTCTCCCCAAAGTACCTATATGCTGTCACTAAGCTGCCGGCCGTAAAAAACCACGCAATTGTTCCAATTTGGCATTTGAACAACAATCAGCTTTAGATCTCTTATCTCCACGCTGTTTCTCATGGAAACGAATGAGAAAATCATAGGCCCTAAACTTGTTAGGATTCATCACATACAACGCCTGCTTTTTCTTAGAGTTTTCCTTCTTCAGATACTCTGCAAAAAACTCCTTTGTCATAGGGCACCAAACTTCAGCACATTGAAAATTAGCGATAAATCCTCTCTTCACCAAATCTAACCAATTGGCTTCATATAACTTAGGCCCAATCAAGAAGTTCAAATCAGTAATACGCTCATCCTCTCGGACAAGTGTAGCTGTAAGCCCAAGTTTACAATGAGACTTTGCAATGCTAATGACTTTACGAAACCTATGTGCTGGAACAACATGTACCTCATCCATAAGAAGAAGGCCCCATTCCCTGTTCCTAATCTCTTTAATGATTTTTTCTGACTCCTCATATTGTTTACCTCCAAAAGAAACCATATTGTATGTAGTGACAACCACACCAACATTGCCATTGCCCCTAAACCTTTCCTTACTATCTGAAGTAAAACGACATATTTGATCATCCCGGATAGTAGACCATAGCTTGAATTGGAATGCCCACTGATCTACTGAGACTGCATTTGTTGCTAAGCAAAGACAATTTAGATTAAATCTCAAATGGAAGTAACTATTAATATTAATTGAATTTTAGATCAATGAGCCTTGAGCACAAGGCTGAACGCTTGGAGGCAAATTGGCAATGAACTTCAGCACACTGGTGTTTTCCTTTAAACATATTGCATTCGAATCGTCCCACTCTTTATTACTGGTGTTGGATTCAAGCACATGGAGCACACATATCTTTAACAAACATCTTTGTATGAATTCAGTAGTCTCCGGAGAAAACATTTGACATCTTGGCACCAGAAATCAACATGCTGCAAGCTCACAATATGCTGCCAGTTTGTAAGAATTCACCTTGTAACACATACTCTTCTTGCACATACATGGGCTCACGACTTACTTGAAGATAAGAAATCTTTCTAACCACTCCCACAATAGTGACAAAAATCCTTGAGTGAAATTTAATAAATTAAGAATAGGGAAAAGTCCACCAATGGAATTCAAGCAAGAAAACACAGCAAGCAAGTATGAATACAATTGGGCAACATCTTGCAGTTCCAGTTTCGTCGTTAAGCCCCCCTGACTCAGATGTGCTTCATGGAGAGAAGAACACTTCTTTTTCACTGTAGCTAGAAGCTGTTGCAGATGCCACTGCTGGTGGACTGGCCGCAAATACTCAATAAGTGATGAAGTTAATTCAGTAACAGCATCCCCACTTTCTGTACTGGTTGAAAAATGGTGCTTGGGAACACTAGAAATATGATCATCATATGCTTCTTCATCCTCATTCATGTTTCTCTTTGATTATCGTTTCTTCTCAATCCATGGCATCAAACTGTCTAAAATACAGGAAAGAGCAAACACATATTCTCTACAGTATAAGCCCTCCACAATCTGTCCAGAATGTTCAGAGCTCTCGATAGAACCTAATGCCAAAGTAATAACATTTTCCAGAGCTCAAGCAGTACTTGGAATCTCCATCAGCTTCAGCTGATCCATATTTGTCATTTCCGAGAAGATAACTTCCTTTGAAATCTGCCATTACCACCATTGTTCTCAAACAAAGAGAGAAAGTCGATGAATGTTGAAGAGCAGGTATTAATGCAGCAGGAAGCCTCTGTGTGAGATAATGAATAAATGAAGTTTTGGATGATTTTAGGAAATAAAAAGAACCCTAATGGTGAGCAATCAATCATAAAATATAAAACACAGCAAAATAAAAACAATAAAAACCAAGGATAATCAAAAATTTAAAAATAAACAGGTGAAACAACCCTAGAGATAACATCTGGCTCTGTCTGGGGATGGCATGCTACCTGTGAGCTGCCAAGAACAAGTAGACCTGTGCCTTTCCAATGAAATCATCTTTGATAACTACACCCTGTCCTTCCATTCACTGCTTTTGAAAACAAGAAATACTAGTGCCTTGTTTCCATTGGGCTGGAGTCTTCATCACAAAAATTTGCTACTTAACCAACCACTGACCGAATCTTTAAACTACTCTGCAAACTGAAATAATCTTCTCACAACCATATGATCACATTGTCCAAACTTTAAAGAAATGCTTGAAGCATCAAGCTTATTTATTTACAGCTTCTACACTAATAAAAAACTACTTTCTTTTGATCAGGTAAAATCATGTTTCCAGTGAAGCCAAACAAGTATCTGAATACTTAATGAAAATCTTGATCTGTGTATGAGCAAAATGAAGACAGGAACACCAATCATCATATGTCTGCAATTTTGATTTTCAGATTTATCATAAAATATATACTGAAACCTTGACTCGATAAATTCCTTTATGTATTCAGCTACTGGGTCATACCATTTTCTCAGTTTTGGATTATCAAACCCGTCCTTTTTCTCAATCCTGATATCGAAAGACAGCTGAAAAGGGCTTTGAAAGGACAAATCCTGTATTTTGACCTCTACGGCTTCAATCTCTTTCTCAATGTGTGCAGCAAATTCTTTTAAAAAGATGACTTTAGATTCTGAGTTACATGAGGTTGACTTTAGATAATAAGACAAAATGGAAGAAAAACGTTCATCTTTTTCCTCATTAGTATACATATCACTCCATTCCTTAAAATATTTAATGGAAAGAGAATTTTCCCTAGACTTTGTCTTTCCCATCCATGTCTTTAGAAATATAAGCCAAAAACCCGGTAATGATCTAATTGACCCAACAGGCAAATCTTGAACCCAACTTTTACACTTCCCCTGTAATGAATCATAGAATAATCTAATGAAGACATCTTCATGTTTAACTCTGAGTAACTCTGCAAAGTCACGAAAATTAGATATGTGGTCCACAGCTAAACGCAGATCTTCTCCATTGAATTTAGGACCATTGCTCAATAAATATTCATCCGAAGGAAGACGATTCGGAAAACCTGGAAGTTTTGCAAAATCTAGACATGCATACCTTGAAACAATAGAAGTTGGATCAGAAGTCCTCATCATTCAAGTGAAATCATCATCTAAGCTTTGAACTCTTGTAAAATCGCCTCTGGATTCTTCAAACATGGAGTCGCCCGGTGAATAAATCTGTAGTCTAACTAACGCCCTGCTCTTGTTCACCATCAAGAGCTGGATCTGATCTTTGTCGTTCTTTCCCGGGGAAGATATCTTCACTCCTCCGTCCCCGGCAACGGCGCCAGAAGATTTTATCCCTAAAGTTGGACCTAGACTACAGGATCCAAGCTTAAGGAAATATTTGTTTGAAGGTGTTCAAACCAAATGAAATCAAATAAAAAATAAAGGCTGGTATCGAACCAGGGCAAATAGAAACTTACAGATACTAAGCTAATATCAATTATTTGTACAGTTTACATAGTTTTAGGACTGAGATCAAAACCATCACACACTTTACAATGAACAGAGTTGGTAAATAACAGATGGATAATTACAGGTATGTATCAGGATATCAAAGAATTTAAGCAATGGTTGGTATGAATTAGAGCTACAGGGAAATGAAACCAATTCTGTATAACATAAAAGCAATGACAAAGTCCACTATCCAGGTCTTATGATCCTAAATATGAAGTGAAACTATTACTGTTTATATAAATGAAAGATAACTGTCAACTTATAATAAGAATCATGTATTGGAATGTGAGTGACCAAGTACACAAAAATTTTATCAAAGAGACAGTTCATACAGTACAGAAACAAATCAACATCAAATTCATTCAAAACTAAAACCTGTTATTGAAGTTGCAAGGAGTTCATGATATACAGAGGTATTTACAAATGCTCCAACATATCTCCCAAAACAGCCAACCTACAGTCCCCTGCACTCCTGAAAGGAAGAACCCTCTCACACACGCTCTCAAGCCCTTAGCTGGGACCTCTCCTTTTCCTCCTCCTTATAAGTTTTTTACATTTTATAAATAGTAAGATATAACATAAATCGAACTCTGCCTCTTGACAACCCAATGCAATCTTTGACTCAAACGTATTTAATCTATCATAGAAAATATGAGGATAATAGTTGCCAGGTGTTTTGCTTGCTCTATTTTTGAATGCTCTGCTTCTGCCACCACAAAATATTTGATTACCTGTTCATGGAATGCATAAATACATGATGGTCTAGATAGGATGAGATCGAGTTGTTGACTGTTAATTATCTGCCTTGAAATCTGGGATCTCTGCCACTTATGCATAAATTGTCTCCATGACTTGAATGGTTCGGGAACTTGATATCAATAGCTGATATGCTTCCTCAATCTCGAATTATACTTCGTAACTAATGCCATGTTGATGTTACTCTACCACCTGGTATTTATAATTACCCTGTCATCCTTTTTTAAAATTTGGTGTGCAACAGAATCACGTCTCTGGGGTGTCTTCGTGGCATTGAATAACACCTGTAGTTGATGCTGTCCACTCAGCATCCACAAACTTCAATAATGTCATCATACTTGTATCGAGCTCATTCCTCTATGGTTTGCTCGGTCTCACTTGGGTTGTCTTCAATCAAATCCCTTCCAGCAGATGTCAAACACCAGAATGCTTGAACAACTGATTTCATAGAAATAGGGGCCTGTGAATAAGCAAATTCCAATCCAGTAACAATAAATAATACTTCTGCTGCTGTCAATATAAAACTGAATTTGGACCACTCTAGATTGAGCCTGCTTTCTTAAATGCTCTGGTAGTAGGGGGCGCCTCTTACAATGTTGCTTTAAAAAAAAAACTGGAAAGATCTTATTGTCTGCAACCATAACCTCCACATGCTTTCTTATTAACGTAACCCACTGAGGTCTTTTCCGCCATTTGTCCTTTTGAATGGTTGGAGCCATTTTTGGATTGTACCGATTACCTTTTGGATCTAGGAAGTTGTCTACAAAACTCTTTGAAGATGATATTACATAATCATATGTATAGCTGAAGTTGTACAAACGTACACAACTATCTGACACCAAAATGAATCTCTGGTTAGCTGGATCCTTAAGTGCTTTCCTAAGTAGAATACGCTCTGCTCCTATCATACTGGCTTCTCCCCAAAGTACCTGTATGCTGTCACTAAGCTGCCGGCCGTAACAAACCACGCAATTGTTCCAATTTGGCATTTGAACAACAATCAGCTTTAGATCTCTTATCTCCACGTTGTTGCTCATGGAAACGAATGAGAAACTCACAGGCCCTAAACTTGTTAGGATTCATCACATACAACGCCTGCTTTTTCTTAGAGTTTTCCTTCTTCAGATACTTTGCAAAAAACTCCTTTGTCATAGGGCACCAAACTTCAGCACATTGAACATTAGCGATAAATCCTCTCTTCACCAAATCTAACCAATTGGGTTCATATAACTTAGGCCCAATCAAGAAGTTCAAATCAGTAATACGCTCATCCTCTCGGACAAGTGTAGTTGTAAGCCCAAGTTTACAATGAGACTTTGCAATGCTAATGACTTTACGAAACCTATGTGCTGGAACAACATGTACCTCATCCATAAGAAGAAGGCCCCATTCCCTGTTCCTAATCTCTTGAATGATTTTTTCTGACTCCTCATATCGTTTACCTCCAAAAGCAACCATATTGTATGTAGTGACAACCACACCAACATTGCCATTGCCCCTAAACCTTTCCTTACTATCTGAAGTAAAACGACATATTTGATCATCCCGGATAGTAGACCATAGCTTGAACTGGAATGCCCACTGATCTACTGAGACTGCATTTGTTGCTAAGCAAAGACAATTTAGATTAAATCTCAAATGGAAGTAACTATTAATCTTAATTGAATTTTAGATCAATGAGCCTTGAGCACAAGGCTGAACGCTTGGAGGCAAATTGGCAATGAACTTCAGCACACTGGTGTTTCCCTTTAAACATATTGCATTCGACTTGTCCCACTCTTTATTACTGGTGTTGGATTCAAGCACATGGAGCACACATATATTTAACAAACAGCTTTGTATGAATTCAGTAGTCTCCGGAGAAAACATTTGACATCTTGGCACCAGAAATCAACATGCTGCAAGCTCACAATATGCTGCCAGTTTGTAAGAATTCACCCTGTAACACATACTCTTCTTGCACATACATGGGCTCACGGCTTACTTGAAGATAAGAAATATTTCTAACCACTCCCACAACAGTGACAAAAATCCTTGAGTGAAATTTAATAAATTAAGAATAGGGAAAAGTCCACCAATGGAATTGAAGCAAGAAAACACAGCAAGCAAGTATGAATACAATTGGGCAACATCTTGCAGTTCCAGTTTCGTCGTTAAGCCCCCCTAACTCAGATGTGCTTCATGGAGAGAAGAACACCTTTTTTACTGTAGCTAGAAGCTGTTGTAGATGCCACTGCTGGTGGACTGGCCGCAAATACTCAATAAGTGATGAAGTTAATTCAGTAACAGCATCCCCACTTTCTGTGCTGGTTGAAAAATGGTGCTTGGGAACACTAGAAATATGATCATCATATGCTTCTTCATCCTCATTCATGTTTCTCTTTGATTATCGTTTCTTCTCAATCCATGGCATCAAACTGTCTAAAATACAGGAAAGAGCAAACACATATTCTCTACAGTATAAGCCCTCCACAATCTGTCCAGAATGTTCAGAGCTCTCGATAGAACCTAATGCCAAAGTAATAACATTTTCCAGAGCTCAAGCAGTACTTGGAATCTCCATCAGCTTCAGCTGATCCATATTTGTCATTTCCGAGAAGATAACTTCCTTTGAAATCTGCCATTACCACCATTGTTCTCAAACAAAGAGAGAAAGTCGATGAATGTTGAAGAGCAGGTATTAATGCAGCAGGAAGCCTCTGTGTGAGATAAGGAATAAATGAAGTTTTGGATGAGTTTAGGAAATAAAAAGAACCCTAATGGTGAGCAATCAATCATAAAATATAAAACACAGCAAAATTAAAACAATAAAAACCAAGGATAATAAAAAATTTAAAAATAAACAGGTGAAACAACCCTAGAGATAACAACGTGTTTGTAGAGGAACTGGATAAATTTCATTTTGGAGAAATAAACTTCGATAGGAATGATTCTTGGAATAAAGTCGCAGAACACTGTGAGGAAGCCAATGTGCATTTTGAATATACAAGCCATTGGGATAAGGATGAATCAATTTTCTGAAATGCAGAAAACATGATTGCATTAAAAAGAAGATTAAAAAAGAAAATCACTACAAAAGGTGGGAAAGGCTAGGCTGAACAGAAGAAAGCAGATGAAGAGGAGGCTAGGAAAAGAGAAGAAGATGCTAGGAGACTAGCAGAGGAGGCCGAAAGTTGGCTTAGAAGTGAGGAAGAAGAAAAGAAGAAAGCTGAACAAGAAGTAGCTAGGAGTGCAGAGGAAGCTGCCAAGAGGGAAGAATAAGAAAGGAAAAAGAAAGAGGATGAGGAACTCAGGAAACAGGAAGCTGAAAGACTGAAACTGATAGGGTCCATGTCAGAGCAACAAAATTTCGACCCTGTAGACACTCAAGTTCAAGATCTAGTTAATATTGATTCTCAATACCTTGATGCAACTGCTAGCAGCACCTTAGGACAGGTTGTTTTTTTTGGGCTAATAATGATCCCTTTCGAACAAAAGAAAGGGGAAGAAGTTCCAGACTTTAATGCCATTTTTTATGACAAGGAAAAGAAAAGAATTGTCAAGAGGAACGAGAGGAAAGTTGAAACTAGGGGGCAGTCATGGAAGATGATAAATGATAAAACCTTGGTACATGTGACGGACAAGGACCCGAGATTCACTATCCGAGCTGGAGCAGCATTGATCCATGCCTCTGAAGATAATGTGGATCGAATAATGAATAACCTTGAGCAATCAAGGAAAACTATTGCCCAACTGAAAGATACATTGCGAAGGGAGAGAGAGGAAAGCAACAAATTGAAAAGGAAGTTTGAAGACATGAAAAATGAATTAAAGTCTTCAAAGGCAGAGCTTCAGTTCCTCCAAGTAGACAAGATGTCTTTAGAGGTTGCCCAGGAAAGCTTAGCAAAATTGTAGTAGGAATATCAGGAGCTAATGACAGAAAAGGATGGGCTAAAAACAACATGTGAAAGTCTTCATGCAAAAAGAGACTGGCTGCAAAGTAAGATTGGGGAGCTGGAATTACAAAAGGTTGCTTTGGAAAAGTTAGAGAAACAATTTCAGGTGCAAGCAATAGAGTTTAAAGAACAAATTGCTTCATTAGCAGCATCTTTGGAAGAAGCCAGGGAAAAACAAACCAACATTCAGCCTTTCAAAGAACATGTTTTAACACAAAGAAGCAAAATGCATAGGCTGCAGGTATCCATAGAAGAAGAGAGGTGCAAGGTTTTGCACGTAGATAATAGATTAGAATAAATTTTGGAGACTTCTTCATATTTCGTAGACAGATCTCGGGACATTTTAGAAGTCCTAATAGGAAGAATAGCGAGATTGGAGGCCAATGAGGAGATCCCTGTAGACTTACCGGCAAAGGATCAATAAGGCCTAAAACAAGACTATGATTTGTTAGAGTTTGCCATAAACACAGCTGAAGAATTTAAGAAGGCTGTAAAGAAAACAAAGGGAGCTTCCACTGAGTTTTGTAGGAGACTTTTGATCACTTACAACCGATTCTAGGTGGCTGCTAAACAGAGAATGGACGCATTCCCAGACCATGACCTGTTCATAGAAATGTTACAGAACATATATCAAGAAGATGAATAGAGAATTCAACAGATCAAGGTTCTGGATGAGCAGATCTTGAGAGATGAAGTAGCTCATTCAGCGGTCAGTGTACAGTTGCTGGAAGATCAACTATGCTTCAGCTCAACCATGATTGAAGTGATAAAAAATTAGGCAGCGAAGTTCAAAATTAATATTCATTTCCTCGAGCCTTTTGAGTTCGAGAACATTGCATCAGAAGCCTTAGCATGGAAGAAGTTCCTGAACAATCAATCGGGGCCCTCCACTTAAGTGCTTTATTAGTTTGTTTAAATGTAATATATTGTAAATTATACAAGCACTAAATATGAGAAAATTGTGGGAGATGAAGCATTGGGGAATCCCAGGATTCATTTGGGGGAAGCCCAAAAGTTTTTTCCTTCTTGTATAAGTATAGGAGAATTAGATAGAGAAGGGGCTTTTTCCCAGTGAGACTTGTGAAAAACTTGTTGTAAGAGGAACTATTTCATTTTGCAATAATATAATTACAATTTTGCTTGTTGGAGAAAGTGTTGTGTGAAATGTTCAAATGTGATGAAATGAACAATGTAATTGTAAGAGGAACTATTTCCTTTTGCAATAATATAATTACAATTTTGCCTGTTGGAGAAAGTGCTGTGTGAAATGTTCAAATGTGATGAAATGAACAATGTTGAAGGGGAACTATTTTGTTTTCAGCTGTGTTTCATTAACTGTGAGGTCATTCTAACTTTCTGAACCTATGTCCTTGTATGAATGTTCTCTGGTTTATTTTATGATAATTTCCACCATGAGTAATGAATGTTTTAACAAACGATGAGCTATCTTGTTGTGAATATCTCTATTCATGTTTATGTGTTTTGATTCTAAGAACAACTATCTGTGATTTATCTTAACATATGAGCAGTAATACATTACTCATTAATTGATAATCTTGCTCCCTAGGGACATCGTAGTTAGTGTTGTTTTTTGTTGTGTGTGATTTAGATGCGAGAGAGTTTAAGATGAGAGGTAAGAACCTGCGCATCACATTGTGACCGCTCCTCATATTCTTTATCAATTTGCATGTTAGATAGGCACTTGCATATCCTACTTAAAGTTAAAAAATACAAAAATATACACGGTGGACTGGGCCATAACCGGTAAAACCCTTTATTTTTGTTACTTGACCTATGGTAGCCGGATTGCAAACCGGACAGATTCCCCATACCAAATAGTCACGGGCTAGTTGGGAACATTGACTGGGGAGAATCCCTTGCTGTTGTTGCCTGTGATTTTCAGGCCTCAGCACAACCCAAATGGCACTTCTCTGTCCGAGTGCTGACACTGCATTTGTTGGCACACAAAATGACACTTATGGATTAAAGGTTGCCTAAAATACTATAGATGGGCATGACATGAGATGCATTCACTATCCACCTAGCTTTCCATTTTTTACCTTTTTACATGTTGATTACTGTATGCGACTCTTTCCATAGAAACTCACGTACATATGTAACTATTTCCACAGCATACCGCGTACTATACATGAGTATTGTCGTTGCAACCCGCGTATAGATCTGTACGTGGGTTTCCCTTATAGAAACTCGCGTGTCATACGCGGGTTGCCAGTATCAATACTCACGTACGCTTCCATTTGACATTAAAAATAATAAAACATGATTAATGGAGATTTGTTAAGCCTTAAACATTAACTATCTTAACTGTCTCAACCTCCTCAACCTTCGAAACTGCTCTATTTTCCTATGTATAAATAGAGGCCTTGGGGAGGGAATTAATCAATCATACTTGAAGAGAAAAGTTACGCTGGTGGTATATCTTCAGAATTATTTGGAGCAGCAGAACTTAGAATCCTTTGGTTACAGAGGAGTCCTTGTTTCAGGAGTTGGGTTGTACACTTATCTCATTCACTATTGTTAATAAATAGAATCATTCTTCCAACTTTGTGTTGACTCTCTTTCATGTATCATGGTTTGATGAATATTTATGATGAAGCACTCTATATATTTTTTATCTAACTTGTCATATATACATGTATAAGATTGTATTTGGAGGATTTGCTCTTTGCAGGTGAAGGAGGTGCATCCCTGAAAGCTTTAGAGAGGAGCAGAGCGGGAGAAGACAAAGCTTGGATCAACCATCATTAATCAGGTGAGTCCATTATATCTTCCTATTTCCTTTTTGTACTTTAAAGCTGATTGTCTGGAAGTTTTAAGAGTACGTTGGTAACCCTAGACCCTCGGTTATAAGGGTGTTTATTCCTGAACAACAAGGTAGGGCTCAACACCTTCATCAAGGGATGCAACCTAGTTCCAAAGATGGACATTTTTATTCTACTAAAGTAAATGATCTCAAATGAGCAACCAAAACCCTCCTCATCAACTGAATGCTAGACATAATTGCTTTACTAATTCCATTGATGGGTATCAATACTGATTTCTTGCTCTCAAATCATACATATGTGAAATATTCCTTATGAAATAAGTGAATAAGGACCCTCAGGTTCAGTGGCTTCCTTTATCCTTGTTCATTTACTATTAAAAAATCATATCAGACCCTAGAAATTAAGTATTTAATTGGTCGAGCTACAATATGAACCCTGGAAATGAAGATTTGGGGTGGTTTTCATGCCTAGACCTGTTTTTTGTCACTGAGTTTTTAGTCTCAAAACAAGCCCATAATTAAAAATGAATGTTGTTCTATTTCTGCAAAGGATTAAACAAGCACAGGTTCGCTCCAGAATCACATTTTACCACTATCTTCTTGATGATAGTGCATTGGATACACCTAGATAATATTTTTGAATGTTTTTTGGAAACAAAATAGGCCCATAACAATTATCAAATAGAAATATCACTATTGTTATTAGGTTGGAACATGACCAGAATTTGCTTATGAGGTATGTTCATTGCTGTTTGAAATCCTAAATATTGAAAGGGAAGTAATTTTCTCTATTTTTTGCTATCCCGGTTTTGTATCTCCTAGATACATGTAGGAAAAATATTATATTGACCCTTGTGAAAATTGTATTCATGTAATTTGTTTGCCAGATTCTTGGATGTTGATTGATATGACGTGGTTTGTCCTTTAAGTGTCTTGCAAGTTTGATGTTCACCTTAAATAACCACTTTTCCAAATAGTCACACGTAGCATTATGAAATCCACTAGATTATTGAAACCTTTATTTTGTTGATCTTTTCATTGTTGGATAATCTTGTTCCTTTGTATGCACTTTTGTCCATTATAGGAACTGTAATAAAACCATATCAATAGACAATGCATATTTAGTTATGCGTTGTCAAGGAAACATAATACATGCTTAATATTTTTCTCTACACATACACTGATAACATTGTTGAACTTGTTACAAATGGTTGAGTATATGCAAATGCAAGGTTAAAGGTTCATGCATTTAGATGCTCTCAAAAGAATTTATGTTTAAAAATTGCTTAAAACTTTTCTTCCTCCTAAACTAGTTATTTATTTCAAATAGGTGGAAGCTCAATATTTCAAGGATTGGTATATTTAACTATACAAACCCTTCATGCCATTTTTAGTGGCTTCTTCTAAGCGAGGGAGGGTACTTGGAGGCAGAAGGCTTGGAAAGGACAAGCAACTACAAACAAGAAGACATTGTTTGTGAGGTATATTTTTCAAGTTCAAGAAAGGAATTTGACATTAAGATACAAGATATAGGATATATGTGTTAACTGTGAATTGATATGGGCTATAATGTTATATTATTTCATTCTACCTGGAATTTTGAGGCTTGTTCACTATAAAATATTATTAAGATTGAGTTTGTATCACGGGTGATACTTGTTAGTTAATTTTGCTAAAGAGGCGGTATAGGGTGCATTTTTTTTATACTTCATAGTTTGATTAGATCAAAATGACCTTCTCTAATATATATGGAGAATTAAACATTTTGGATGACATTGTCAAAGCAGGGCATACTAGTGGTTCCCATTTTCTTATGGCTGGATGAACATAATGAAGGGGTCTCGATAGAGACACATAAAACTTTACAATTTTCTTTACTTATATTTTGTTGGTATTTTTGAGGACATTATCTTGGTTTATGGGAATACTATTTGGTGATTTACTTTTTGGGAATTTGTACTAAAGCCAAAATGGTTAATAGAAGAGGGTATAAGTTATACAAGGTTGATGGAACAAATCATTGGATGGATGGTTATTGATCCTATAAGACTATTTTCTTTTCAAAAAAACTTATATCACCCATTGTGCTATGGAAAATGAATATTGTGTCTTGTAATATCCCTTTTGAATATCAATTTTTTCTTTGGAAAAAAATAGGGTGCACTTTTTTTATAATCAAAATATTGGCTTCCCTATTGCTGATAGAAAAAGAAAATGTTTGTTTTGAACATAATTTGGACCATCTGTCGTGGATTACACCTAAAATGATCGTTACATGGTAATGGAAACACAAAAGTGCAATCTATCGATTATGCATTGGAAATATTTACGATTGAGGAAGGAATTGCAAGATAGATATTATACATGTATACAAAGATATATCAATTTAATAAGGTTATTATAATGAGCACCAAACCTATATTTTAATTTTCCATTCCCAAGTATTTTTCCCAAACAAAATAGATCTAATATTGACCAGTATTGCTTACATGAGTTCTAATGTAGACACATGAAGCATAGTTGATCTTAAAATACTACATATGTTATACAAAAACACATATGTACAAATAGAGAAGCAATTACCTTAATAAAATGATATAGATGGATATCTATGGCCACCCACCTATTCCATTGGCTCAAAACAATTGTCCATTGTGGCAGTTTGTTAACAATTTTTCTATGGTTTTTCGGGTCCCAAACTTCCGAGATCGTTTTGAGGCTCTAAGCGACGTTTTTTGGTGATTTGAGGGGTTAAATTATTTCCATTGGAAACCATTTGGAAATAATTTTTCCTTATTTGGAATATGCAAATCTTATATAGACCTTTCCAACGGGCTATCGAGAGTCCAAATAAGAGATCGTATGCAAAAGTTATGACCTCGGGAAGTTGACTGTTCATCTAACCACCTTGGGGCTGCAAACTTTATGACAGTTCATCTTCTAGGGTTATGATTTGGACCTTTAGGGTTCTCTCCCTCATGATTATTACAAATATTCCCTTTTGGTCTCATTTTGTATTCATCTTGGCATGGATGAGCATAGCAGCCACATCACTTCTCAGAGATAGCTACCGCCATTCTAGTTGTTGTATTTACAGTATGTTCTATTTCCAACATTTAATAGAATATATGTTCATTGTATCTCTATTTTTATTTCAACATTTCTATGTTTATGATTCTATATATGTTCTTTCATTTTGTTCACACATAAATCCGAATCCCACACTATTGAGGGGTTAACAATCTTTTTTTATGGCCTTACTTTTTTAATATAATCATTTAATTTTCTTCAACAACTGTTATTTATAATGTTGGTAAACATGTGTATTTCAAGTTGTGAAGTCCTTCAAATGTCAACAATTTATTTTGGACATTTGGAATGCCTTCATGCTGCAATTTTTCTCAATAACATTGTCAAACCTTTTTCCATATCTCTCCTACAAAATTCCTTCACTAACTCAACTATAGTTTAGTCTACAAAAAAAGAGGGTTTATACCTTAAATAACAAGCATAGTATTATCACAACATTATCAACATCTATGCACAACCAACAAGTTAAATTCTCTTACCATGTTTCTCATCATCTTTCCCTATGCTCTTAATCGGGACTTGAGTAATGCTCTCAACCAGGTGTATACACCATCTACTTACCATAAATATATCTCACTCATTTTATTAGAGAAACTGACAACCTTTCTTCCAAATATGAGTTGGAACTTGCTGCAATGGGAAATTCATATATATTATAGAATTTGTTGAGGCCTAGAAATTCACAGGAAGCAATAGAAAGGGATTCTCCACGGTCAACGTTCCCAACTAGCTCGTGACTGTTTGGTATAGGGAATCCGTCCGATTTGCGGTCCGACTACCGTAGGTCAAAAAAGAACAAAGGGGTTTATCGGTTACGGCTCAGTCCACCGTATATATTTTTGTATTTATGACTTAAAGTATGATATGCATGTGCCTAATTAACAATGCAGGGTGAAAAAGAATGCAAGGAGCAGTCACAACGTGATGCGCAGGTTCTTACCTCTTGTCTTAGGACTCACAAGCATCTAAATCACATATGCAGCAAATAAAATAAAACTAACTAAACTATATCTAGAGAGCTGGATATTAATTCATGAGTAATGCACTACTCTTCATGTGTTATGGAAAATCACAGATAGCTGTTCTTATAACCAAACATATAAACATAAGTAAAAGTATACATGACAAGATAGCTCATCAATAATTAAAACATTTCATTACTCATAGTGGAAGAACATCGTAAAGATACTGAAGAATATTTAGACAAGAACATAGGTTCAAGAAGTTAGAACATTCTCACAGCTAATGAAACATAGTTGAAAACGAAATAGTTCCCATTCAACATCTCTCATTTAAATGCATTGATCCATTCCACATAGCACTTTCTCCAACAGGTAAAATTTTCACTTTCTGGTTTGTAAAACGAAATAGTTCCTCTTACAAGCAAAACTTTACAAGTTTGCCAGGGAAAAAAGCCCTTTCTAAGTTCTAACTTTCAAATATTTAAACTCAAAGAGTAGATTGTTTGGGATACCCCCAAATGTGTGACCCTTCCGTTCTTCAAATGTTTCCTATCCCTCTTTTTCATCCTTTCTGCGCGTGCTCATGATCTGTTAAGTAATTGACAGACCTTTCAGGTCCGTGCCTTTGTCGCTATTGGCTTCACCTTCCACTTTTGCTTGTCCTCCTTGCGATCCTGTCTCCCCCTATACCTTCGCGCCATAGTAGTTCGACCAATCTCTAGAAACCACCTGCGATCAAACGACGTGCATCATTCCTTTGAATTGCAATCAAATCATATCAATTAAAATGGCTAAGCATTAAGAGAGGCCATGCATAGTATTACTTCCACAGAGATTAACAAACACCAGCACTACTACTTCGTCTACCCACAGGTTCACAAGAAACCACCAACGACAGGCAATGAGAAATCATCGAACGCTCAGGGCGTTGGCATCGGAAGCTAAAGCTTTGCCCCAACCGCAACAGCGGAAGAAAAAGAGGTTACAGACACGCGACCGGAGGGCAGGAAAATTCTCAATCAGAAATCGGCAGGACATTGACGTCGGAAGCCAAATGACCTTCCCAACCGCAACGGCGGAAGGGAAAAGACTACAGACACGTGACTAAAAGGTCAACACGCATCGACAGTCGAAGTGCTTTATACTTCGGGTGCTAAGCCGCTTTGGGAGCCGCAATGAGGGAAGAGAAAAAGACTACAGCCCCCGACCAAACATAATTTGATGCCCGATTAATAGAAAATATTAAGTGTTTGGACAACTTTAAAATTTAACAGTGGTCAAAATCTATTTCACCTCCGAAGGAGTGGCCCTTCAAAAACAATTAGCAAAACCAACTCAAATTTGCGACCCAAAACAACTTCAAAACACATGCAACTTCCGAAAACTAGGACGAGAGTTAAAAAAAATCATTCAAAATTAAAGCATGACCAAAAACAGTTCATGGATCCAAACGATTCAAAGCAACCTTAAATGATGAGAAGGGGACCAAAATTTAAAAAATTTGGGGAGAACAGTTGCAGCTGCAACAATTGGCGATTACCTGGTGAACCTAGATCTCTGGGCGATTATTATTTAAGTGAGAGACTGTTTAACAACAAATGCATCTACTGAATTCTTCCAGCCTTCCGGATTTCTCAAATGACAGAAATGTGTACCTTTAATCATTGATGATAGTCCAATTCGGGAGAGTGGAAACCAAGATTTTCAAGTCCAGATAACTCTGTTGAGGCCAAAGGATGAGTTTCATTATTACTTTTGTCTTCAGGTAGCTGATAGCTCGGACACCACAGGATTGTAGCATAGGGTAAACAGACATATTCATTTGTTCCTCATTCCCATGCCACTTTAGCACCTTTTGTGCTTTTGGACTTTTGTTCTTTTTATATGAGTCCTCATGCATGCCTTTCTTTCTGAATTTTAATTCAGGCTCCTCTATCCCAAGTGTCCTTTTGTGTGAGCGGTGTATTTCATGTTTCATCTCACAGACGGAGAGGAACTTTTGGCAATTTAGTACTTATGATTCAACATTTGCTTTGATGTATGATGCTTTCATAGGAGTTTTGACTCTTATCTGCCTTTTGGCATTCGTTTCTTGACATGGGATCATTTATATTTAATATACTGTTTACCTTGCTCCTTTCCATGGGTCCTTTTGTTGTCACCCCCTAGAACATTTTAAGTGTGGTGTGGATGGAGCCTCAACATAGTATTCCAGACTCACTAAATTTGGTTTATTTTACAGGGGTTAAGCAGGACTTCAATGCTCACATAGCTATTCGAGGAAATTGCTAAACTGGAAGAAGTTCTTTTAGACAAACAACAACAAACAGTCTTATACCCAAGAATGTAAATCATTCCCAACAATTTTGATGTTCCCCATGCAACCGCTGGTTCGTTCCCTTTATTGAAATCAATAAAACTTAAACTAAACAAGACTAAAAACATGACTCAAAAGACGACCAAAACAGATTATTTATATACATGACATAAGAACTCAAATAAAACTCAGGAAAAATAAGCGGCTTGAGAACCAAACCATTAACTGGTAAGTTCTCTTCCCACCCTTGTAGATCTTGCAACTTATAAGTAGAAGGGCCAAGCTTTGCCACAATCTGAAAAGGGCCTACCCACAACTGCTGGAATTTAGTATGCTTTCCTTTCTCAT
Source organism: Pseudotsuga menziesii (assembly GCA_001517045.1). Classification (NCBI taxonomy): domain Eukaryota; kingdom Viridiplantae; phylum Streptophyta; class Pinopsida; order Pinales; family Pinaceae; genus Pseudotsuga; species Pseudotsuga menziesii. The sequence goes on from LPNX010557074.1 coordinate 21,516, forward strand.
CATGGGGGTGATCCCACTTGAGAACCAAATCTCCTACTTCAAAGTCTTTTGTTCCAGCCTTATGTTTGTCGAACCATCTCTTTATTACCTCCTGTTGTTGCTTAAAACGCTCTCTGGCCTTAGATCTAGCCTCTTCTGCTTTCAGAAGATTATATATCCTCATTTGTAAGACTTCATTCTCTGACCCTCTAGACTCTTGAGCTACTATGGAAGAGGGTAGCATGATGTTGGGGGGAAGAATGGCTTCTTTACCATACACAAGGGTATACGGAGACACTCCTATCAAAGACTTGGGGTGACTCTATCGACCCAAAGGGAGTTTGGTAGCGCTGAGTGTCAACTCCTCTGGTTTTCTATTACAGTCTTCTTTAAAATTCTTATCAGATTTTTGTTAGTAGATTCAGCTAGGCCATTTCCTTGTGGATAGTAATTAGCATAATAATGCAATTTTATCCCTTTATCATGAGCAAAAGTAGTCAATTTAATTGATGAAAAGTAAGTAGCATTATCAAAGACTAACGAAACTGGAACTCCAAACCTGGTCATGATATGGTCCTATAGGAAACTGATGACTGCGTCCTCATTTATTTTGCGCAGCAGGATGGCTTCTACCCAGCGAGTGAAGTAATCGGTCGCGGTCAGAATGTACTTATGTTGTAGGGAAGAGTTCGGCTTTATCTCCCCAATAATGTCCAACCCCCATTGCTCGAATGGCTCCGAGATCATCACAGGCTTCAGTGGTGCGGCTGCTTTAGATTGTTGTCCACTACACCTTTGACAAATATCGCACTTCCTGACATGGGCATGTGCGTCCTTGAAAAGCATGGGCCAATAGTAACCGGCTCTCAGAATTTTATGTGCTGTAGTATCTCCTGAAAAATGTCTTCCTGCAGGCCCGTCATGCAAATCTGTCATTACTTTCGTTGCATCTTCTTTTTCTAAGCATCTAAGAAGAACTCCATTGTAATTCTTCCTGAATAATATTCCTTCAACAATTTGATAGGAGGCTGATTTGAGATGTAGCGCTCTTTTTTGCTTAGAATTCCAATGTTCTGGCAATAACCCTGCCTGCAGGTAATGTACGAGATCTCTATACCAAGATTCGGGAGCTGTAAAAAAAGCACACACATCCATCAAATGTAGTTCAGCCTCATCTTCCCAGGCGTGTTCTTCATTGTTCCCATTTTGAGTCATTAGTTTGCACAACCCTTGCCCTTTAACTATAGAAGCTGGCTTGAATTCAAGGTCATACTCTTGAAGAGCTGTTACCTAGTTGCCCCTTCTTTATCCTAACTCCTTCTGTACAAAAAGGGATCTCACAGCTGGGTATGGGACGATCACCTTGGTTCGATTTTTTAATATGTAGGGCCTGAATTGTTTCACTACTTTGAATACTGCATAAGCTTGTTTATCAATAGCCGGGTAGTTTAATTCGACCCCTTGTAGACCAGTGCTCATGAAAGATATTGGGAATTCATCCCCCCCATCTTCTTTTTGAGTAAGCACAGTGGCTAGCGAATCATCAGATGCAAAGGTATACAGAATAAAGTCTTTATCGAAACCTGGGCTCTTTAGGGAGGGTGCGTGTGCAACAACAATTTTAATCTTGCTGAATGCATTCTTCTCACTCTCGGTCCATTTGAACTGTGCACTTTGCTTCACCATTTACTGCAGAGGCTTGACAATCTGAGCGAAGTCTGGTACAAATATTCACATGAAGTTTATTGTTCCCATAAATGATTGCATCCCCTTTTTATTATGGGGCAAAGGGATTTGCTCAATGGCATTAATTCTTCCTGGATCTATAGAGATTTCCTTCTTTGAAACTATGTGACCCAACAACTTGCCTTCTGTGACAACGAACACACATTTTTTGGGATTGAGCGAGATGCCATATTTCCGACAGCGTTCAAAAATCTGCTTCAAATGAAACGTGTGCTCTTCTCTCCTCTTTGAGAATATTGTAATATCATCAAGGTAAACTACATCACTACGGCCAATCAATCCATGTAAAGCTATGTCCATTGCCCTCTGAAATGTAGTGCCAACATTTATAAGCCCAAAAGGCATTCTTCGATAAGCGAAGGTTCCCCATCGGGTCCTGAATGTTGTCTTCAATCTGTCTTCTTCGGCTACTAATACTTGATTATAGCCTGAAAAACCGTCTAATAATGAAAATAGTTCAGAACCTGAGACCATTTCTAGTAGTTGCTCCATGGGGGGGACAGGGTAGTTATCTTTATCTGAAGCACGGTTCAAATTCCTGAAATCCACGCATAACCTGATTTCTCCATATTTTTTTCTCACTGGTACCAGATTTGATACCCACTCATAGTGTCTGACCTTAAAAATGATTCTAGCATCCAATAATTTCTTCACTTCACTCTGAATCAACGGTTCTAATTTTGGATGCATTTTTCTTAAAGGTTGTTGATAAGGTTTGACACTAGCTTTAATGGGAATTGTTTGTGCCAGAAATTGTTCCTAAGGCTAGGGGAACAAGCCAACACAATCTCAAGAGTAAAACTCAATAAATAAAACAAAGTTTAGGGTTTTTGGTGTGATTTAAATGGTTATAAGCTTCAAGAACATGCAGGGAATACATTCAAGAGAAAAGAAACAACTAAATCATAAACATAAACTGATAAAGATGCCTGACATATCACATAAGATCCACTCAAAGAAACTATGCTGAAGTTCATACATTAAAGGATAAGCATTACTAGAAAAAGACATTAACTAGCAATGAAATTATCATTTAAGAAGCAAAACATGCTCAATAACAAAGCCAACATAGACCAAATAAAAGGGGAAAGAGTCATATATTCATAGTTTCATCAGTAAATGTATATAAGAGTACAGTACCAGTTCACTGAACAAATCTGATAGTACAAGCAGCTAGCAGACCTCCTGATGCTCCCAAAATCAGAACCTTTCTTCAGTTCCTTTGTCCCTCTTTTATAATTACAAAGAAGTGGTTCTATTTCCCCTTCATTAGGTCGAAATTGAAACTACCCAGTAGTTACATTAACTAACTAACTCAACTAATTGACTAAAAATAGCAAATCGGATTCCTGGCAAATATGGCGAATTTTTGGAAAATAGGTGTCAAAGAAGCTTCCATATCTCTCAATTGGTGACACCTTTGTAACAACTGAGAGAGGTTTTTGTGAATGGGTCCGTTATGGACAAAAAACTCTCTTGGTTTTAAAAAATTCATCTCCAATCGATCAGAATCTTCCCCGCAAAATGAACACGAAAACAGGAAAATATTAAATATTTAAAAACCCTGAAAAATAGGCTGCAAAGATTAAATTGGATCTTTCAAACCTTGATATCTGTTGCAAACCTGAGAGAGGTTTTTGTAGAGGGGTATCTTAGGAACAAAAACCTCATTTGGTTTTCAAAACTTCCTCTCCATCAGCTCGTGGTATGCATTTTAATTCAATCACTCCAAACAGGAAAAATAGAGCAGAATTCTGTGCCAAATACCCTGTTGAAAAGCATTTTTCTCTTTCTCCAAGTATCAGCTGATGAAGTGCTGTGTAAGATGCTTCAGCCTCTCATTCCTAGCTTGGAGTTCAATTAACAACATTTCTTGGTGTTCTTGCAAGCATGCCAGTAATCTACCAAGTATTTTGTCAAATCCACAAATTCCTATTTCCTTCTGAATTTCAGCACCAACACTGTTATCTGTAGTGCCTATTTCTCTAAGACCTATATTGCCAGCCAATTCTGACAAACTGGCCCTGATTTCTGAAAGATTTAAAATTTTCAAATTTTTGGAATCTATCTTCTCATTTGAACCATGTCTATCAAAAAAAGATATTACTGCATTGACAGCAGCCAAATTCACTTTCTCGGTAGAAATTCTAGTGTTC
>LPNX010557074.1:26718-176715 GCA_001517045.1 Pseudotsuga menziesii
TGGTGTTCGAGATCCATTCACAGCTGGCTTTCTACTATTTACTATGGCTGTCTCTACCTCCGGCTTCTGTGACCTTTGATTGAAACCAACCTCTGCCCTTGGGTTTTTTCTCTTTTACTGCATCAGGACCCTGAGAAAAATGAGCAAATATCTCTGTTTGTTGCAAAAGAAATAGTTGCAGAAGACTTCTCTGATGTGATGGATGATATAAGAGGCATAATTTCATCAAGTACTTTATCAATGGTCCCACAGGGAGGAGTGTTGACAGCACACCAGAACTTCTCAAAATTATCTTGACAAACAGCACAATCCATAAGTCCTTCTGCTCCAACATATTGTTGCAATACTAATGATAGAACTTAGAAAGAACTTTTCGTAAGGAAGGCTTTAAAAGCACAGTCAATGGGCCTGTTTTTAGAATCGCAGGAGTTTATGTAATCAGAGTAATCTGGTGCAACCAAACAGGTCTCTGAACCTCTGAACACATTGCACTCTGTTGCATTATGTTTTGCATATTCTTCACCAACGTCTTTCAGCACACCTTCTTTGACCATAGTGGCAAAAGGGAAATGCTTTCCGCTGATTTCTGGAAACTTTCTGATTGAAAATCATGCACCGAATCTGGCAAGGGCAGGCCACTGCTTTCCAACTGTGACATCCATGTCCATACGGTGACAAATCCCAGCATAAACTTCAATGAATTCCTATGCAAACTGCCCGCCATTGCTGCTCCTTGTAAGTAGAATATGGACTCGAGTTAAATAATCAAAGAGTGGAGGTAAAAGTTGTGAGGCATAATATTTGCACCGAGAAGGGCCACAGCTGTGTAAAGGATTTCACGCTTTACTCTTGGAATCATTCCATTCACTATAGAGCCAGCATTAGAGTCTGTGGATAAAGAACCGAGTGCAAAGAATAAAAGCATTAATCCTGTTATGCTTATAGATAATACTTTAGCACAGTGCTTTCCCAGGAGTGGTGAAACGAGCAAAAATAAAAGTGCATTAACTGTGCTCAGGAACACACACAGAAACATATCCAGCTCCATAATATTTAATTTAGAACATCTTCCCCGAAAATCTTTCCTTATTTCGCTCACTATCATCATTTTCCATAAATTTGCATCCAGTTGCCAGAACAGTTGCCAGAATCTCCCTTACATGAGACTGACACCTGTTTACATGAAAAAAACTTGGCAAAACCCATATCAAACATGACCAATGATTTATTTAACATTTCCCCAGCGAAATCCCCAAAAAATCGGCCTGAAAAATGACCATTCTGGCAAAAAACGATTTTCCTGTAGCGCGCCAGTGTAATTTTTTGGCTCCAGCGCTACAAGAATAATTTTAACACTGATTTTGGCACTTTTTGTCAGTAATTCCATTTTGAATGAGGTTTAAATGCTGAACTATGCTCATGATGCTAAATGTGACTTCATTATTCAATAATATGACTTTTAACACCCTTCAAGAGCTAAAAAAAAAACAAACTTAATAAAACAAATAAAAGCAAAAAATCGAAATTTCAATTAAAACCAAAAATTCCTAAAGTAAGCAAATGAGAAAATTTAAGCATATGAGCAAACTAAAGATAAAATCACAATCAAAATATAAAATTAAAGGAAACAAATTCATGACTTAACAGGAATAACATGCTGGATGATGCTAGTGTCATATGTCTTCAAATCTTCATATGTCCAGGTGAAAACATCTTTATATTGCTTAAACAGGCTGATGAACTTATCTCTTTCTGCTGGCGAACAACATTTTCCAAGATTCACATATTTAGGATTTGTCTCAGTCCCTAAATTTATCAGCTCGAATTGTAGAGATGAGCTGTGAGTCTTCACGTTTGCCGGTCTTTTGAACTTTTCATTTAAGTCGAACATTCTTTCCAAGGTTCTGACCCCTTTAGGGATGAAATTATCATACTTCAGCTCGGCCTGATGTTCTTCATCATCTATAATTCCCCCTTTAAATACTTCATCATTTGTTAAGAATTCTATAATATGTTGGTCATCATCGAACACTCGTAGGTTGGTGATCATATCAGGGAACGATGGCCTGAAAAGCAATTCAATGGAGCATCAATTATTAGTAGGTACAAGCCTAGCAGCTGATGTGGCTAACAAGTCAGCCGCTACATTTTTTAGCCTTGGAATTGATATAATATTAAATGCATCAAAACATTTGAGTAGTCCCATACCTCATTTTGATAGGCCTTTAAGTGAGGAGAAACACAATGTATTTGATTCCGGACCTGTTTTACAATTATTTCAGAATCTCCAAAAACTTTTAGATTACTTACCTTTAATTCGATTGCTTTCCTTAAACCCTGTACTAGTGCTTCATAGTCATTCATGTTATTCATACATTCAAACTCTAATCTACATGAAAGAAAATGTTTATTCTGCTGGGGGTCGATCAGGACACAGCCGGCCCCTGACCCTTCTAGCTTCTTAGAGCCATCAAAAAACAAAGTCCAGAAATCACTAAATACTATATGTGAATTTATTCCTACTTCTAAGTCTACTATTTTACAGTCGATTTCATCATCCTGCAAAAATCAAAGGAGATCAGGCTGGGTGTCTGACATGTTGCTGGCTTCTTCTGCTTGGTAATTTCTAGGTTCCAATTCAAGAAAGCAATTTCCCAACACAGAATCCGCTGGTTCATTCTTATCTTCAAGTTGGGTAACGTTGTATTTCATGTGAGGCTCCCTCAAAATCTTAATTTGGTTCGGACTTCCTTTATACGGCAGCCATAGATGTGACCAATCAGAGGCAAAATATCCATTTAGTTTCACTGACCAGTCTCTTCTAAGGACAAGCCCATAAGCATCTGGTATATCGGCCACCACGATATTAATGACTTGGCAAACCTTATCATTCGATGACAGGTGGATCAGGACATCCTCCATCTCACCAATTACCTTTACATCCGTCCTGTCCAACTGGACAACTCTCCAAGTGGATAGCTTAGGCTGCCCATTTATCTTTTTACAGACTGATACTGGCATGACATTAACCGATGCCCCTAAGTCTACCAGACAATTATGTATGTTGTGATTAAAAATTTCAAAAGCGAGGAGGAAAGGTGGATGTTTGCTCTTAGACTTACCTCCAATGCTGGTTTCTCCAATTTATTCTTCCTCTTTAGGCCGATTGTCAGCGGGCAGCCTCTCATCCAACGCTCCAAGTGCTTTCAATAGTCTTTCTTTTTGTTGCGGCACTTTGCACATTTCAAATAGTGAAACGCTTGCCTTTACCTTCTTTATATCTTCCACGACGTCATAATCCATCTGCGGTTCAATGGGGTGTGTTTTATCAGCATTCATCTTTTCTTCATTGGGCTTGGCCAGTGCATCATTCTGCCTAGGATCTTGACTGGTAATGGTGAATTCAGGAATTTTATCAGTTGTGGAATTATTTTGAAATTTCTTAACATTTTTCTGCAGCCTTTTGATCTTTGGGAGTATGAGACTGTCTTCTTTAACTGACCCTTGGCTCCTTGTTGTTACGTTGGTTTCCATGACGTCCTTGTACCCTCGATTCTTTTCCTCTTCAACATCAAATAACGAAACAGAATTCCACAAAACCATGTTTTCTTCTTCTTGTTCCTTCGTTGTAGTGGTACCCTCTTTTCTTTCTTCATCTCCATCTTCTGTTAATTTAGAATCCAACAGCTGATTCATGACCAATGTCATTGAGTTTATCCATTAAGGATGGTTCTTTTCAGAATGGGGTTGTTGGTGGAAAGTGCAAAAATTGTCCATTCCTACCTCTGTTAAATTCATTGATGCTGAATTGTGAGGAGGAGGTTGGGATTGATTGTTATCCTCCCTTTTCCTGTAATAGGACTGGTAGAACTTTTGAGTTTCCTTCTCTTTTTCCAAGTCTATAATTTTGTTGGAAAGTTTCTGCATCATTTTTGCCATACCTTCAAAATTAGGTGATTGCTCTCCCTTAGGTTTATTAAACAACAATGCTTTCCTTCCCGCCATTTTCTCTCCTGACCGTTCGGGATAATCTTCGATACTTTCATTTTCAGCCTCTACCTTTTCTGCCTCCTCATATGTTTCTGCCAAAGTAGGCTTGGCCTTCATTTTAGCGAACATGGCCAACTCAGGTCCTAAAGCCGAAGTATAATACTCAATCAGGACTTTATCCGAAGGTTTGTCAGCTTCAGAAAAATTCTTGAGGTATGCTGCAAATATTTGATTGAAGTTGTGCACCTTCTCCTTTCTCTCTTTATTTAAGGCACATATCCCTTTCATGAGGGCTGCATGAGTCTTTTGAGTCACATACTTACTTCTAAAGATTCTTTCGAAGGTATCCTAGTCAAGGATAGAGTTTGCAGGCAAACCAAAATACCATGATGCTGCAACTCCTTTAAGGGTGTGCGGGAAAAGTCTACAAACTACATCCTCATGCTCCCCAACCCTTAACCCTTCTATTGCCAAGTAAAAACTTTGCAAGTGGTCATCTACTAGTATCTTCTCACTTGGGTCAAATTTGGGTAGCATCTTTTCAAAGGATTGAGGTAAATCATGTAACGGAGGTGTTAGGTTTAAAGGTGATCTGGCTCTCCAGGAAGGTGGTGGATTCGGTGGGTTGGGTGGTTGATTGGCGTTAACGCCTACCATGAGTCTGGGTGGAGAGTGAGGAGGTGAGCCAATAGGAGTGTGAGCAGGGGAACTGTAAGGAGTATCCGGACCTTCTTGATTCAATGACAACACAACTTCCTGTAAGGCTGTTTCTACAAGTTCTTTCCAATCCCCAACTAGCACTGAGTCTTCCAAAATAGGACGATCTTTCCTTTTATATTCTCTCTTGGGAAATTCAGGGATGATCGGCAATCCTCCAATCTTCTTCACATATGCCCTGGTGTGTCTTCTAAGATTATTAACAACCTCGTTGTCAATAGAAAACAAATGTTCTCTACTTCTTTCTTCCATAATTGGATTATGAAGTCTACTGCTTTCAGAACTGTTACCGATGGAAAAGTCTCGGGAAAATGGGTTTCCTCGGCCAGCCATGCATTGGCGGCCCTCCTTCTAGCACCAGAAACTGTTGAGGCCTGGAAATTCACAGGCAACAACAGTAAGGGATTCTCCCCAGTCAACGTTCCCAACTAGCTCGTGACTGTTTGGTATAGGGAATCCATCCGGTTTGCGGTCCAGCTATTGTAGGTCAAAAAAGAACAAAGGGGTTTACCGGTTACGACCCGGTCCACTGTATATATTTTTGTATTTATGACTTAAAGTATGATATGTACGTGCCTAATTAACAATGCAGGGTGACAAAGAATGCAAGGAGCAGTCACAACGTGATGCGTAGGTTCTTACCTCTCGTCTTAGGACTCACAAGCATCTAAATCACATATGCAGCAATAAAATAAAACTAACTAAACTATCTCTAGAGAGCTGGATATTAATTCATGAGTAATGCACTACTGTTCATGTGTTATGGCAAATTGCAGATAGTTGTTCTTATAACCAAACATATAAACATAAGTAAAAGTATACATGACAAGATAGCTCATAAATAATTAAAACATTTCATTGCTCATAGTGGAAGAACATCGTAAAGATACTGAAGAATATTCAGACAAGAGCATAGGTTCAAGAAGTTAGAACATTCTCACAGCTAATGAAACACAGTTGAAAATGAAATAGTTCCCATTCAACATCTCTCATTTAAATGCATTGATCCATTCCACATAGCACTTTCTCCAACAGGTAAAATTTTCACTTTCTGGTTTGTAAAACGAAATAGTTCCTCTTATAAGAAAAAGTTTACAAGTTTGCCAGGGAAAAAATCCCTTTCTAAGTTCTAACTTTCAAATATTTAAACTCAAAGAGTAGATTGTTTGGGCTACCCCCAAATGTGTGACCCTTCCGTTCTTCAAACGTTTCCTATCCCTCTTTTTCATCCTTTCTGCGCGTGCTCATGATCTGCTAAGTAACTAACAGACCTTTCAGGTCCGTTCCTTTGTCGCTATTGGCTTCGCCTTCCACTTTTGCTTGTCCTCCTTGCGATCCTATCTCCCCCTATACCTTTGTGCCACTGTAGTTCGACCAGTCTCCGGAAACCACCTGCGATCAAATGACGTGCATCATTCCTTTGAATTGCAATCAAATCATATCAATTAAAACGGCTAAGCATTAAGAGAGGCCATGCACAGTGTTACTGCCATGAAGCTTAACAAATGCTGGCACTACTACTTTGTCTACCCGTGGGTTCACAAGAAACCACCAACGACAGGCAACAAGACATCATCGGACACTCAGGGCGTTGGCATCGGAAGCTAAAGCTCTGCCCCAGCCGCAACAGTGGAAGGAAAAGAGGTTACGGACACGTGATCGGAGGGTGGGAAAATTATCAATCGAAAATCGAAAGGAAATTGACGTCGGAAGCCAAATGACCTTCCCAGCTTCAACGGCAGAAGGGAAAAGACTACGGACACACGACTAAAAGGTCAACATGCATCGACAGTCGGAGCGCTTTATACTTCGGGTGCTAAGCCGCTTTGGGAGCCACAATGACAGAAGAGAAAAATACTACAACCCCCAATCAAACATAATTTGACGCCCGATCAATAGAACATATTAAGTGTTTGGACAGCTTTAAAATTTAACAGCGGTCAAAATCTATTTCACCTCCGAAGTAGCGGCCCTTCAAAAACAATTAGCAAAACCAATTCAAATTTGTGACCCAAAACAACTTCAAAACACATGCAACTTCCGAAAACCAAGACGAGAGTTAAAAAAAATCATTCAAAATTAAAGCATGACCAAAAACAGTTCACGGATCCAAACGATTCAAAGCAACCTTAAATGATGAGGAGGGGACCAAAATTTAAAAAATTTGGGGAGAATAGTTGTAGCTGCAACAGAATCATATCACCAAATACATAAACAATCATGAGTCATAACTAGTTTCTCCATCTTTAAATTGAAGAGACCTTTCCATTCACCTCCAAAATGAAATATGTGATCTTGCTATACAATATTGGAATAATTATCAAATGTCAGGAAATAATATCTACGAAAATAAACTATAATATAATTACTAGATTGAAGTGTGTGTGAGACATGTGTTACACATCACTAGAATAGACATAATAAGAAGGTCAAAAGTAATTTGAGACCTGTATATACTGTTGTAATAAAAAAATTAGATCTTTCATATAGGCAATCCTTTTTCTGGTTTATTCATACATGCTTGCATCTTTCAATTTATGTTTCTATGCCTAGATTTGACAACATGGATACGTAGCAATATTTTCTAAGTTTGACTCAAGCTTGTGATTAAAACTTAGATAGGATTCCAAAATAAACCATTTTAAAAATGTTGGCAAGTCAAATTTACTTCCCTTGAGTTTGACTTTCCCACAGTGAAATTGACTTATGAATACTTGCAGGTAAAACTCTGACTTGCAAGTACTTGCCTAGGTTTTCACAACTCATTGCGTTTGAGACACAAGCTCGATGAAAAGTATAATTTTCCCATTATATTTACCAAATAGGAAAGTGTTTTTTCATCATTTTTTGTCGAGCTGTGCTCCAAGAAGAAAAAAGTGTTTTCAACATGCACAACTAGAGTTTAGAACAAAAGAACAAGTTTTTGGCATCCACAAAAAAAGTTTTTGGAATACACAACTATAACGACGACCCAATAACCCAAGAAACCTTAGTCAATATATTGCTTAAATTTTGTGTCATGCCAACATCCATGGTTGATAACACGCATTGATATCATGATATAATAATCTGGAAAATACCATTAGTATATAGTCAAAAATTCATGAAAAAGGCTAAAGGCTAGGCTGGTTTTAGAAGATATCACTCAACCATGGACCACCTAGTTATGCTTAGGATCATTTTAGAAGGATGTCATAATAATAAAGATACTGTCCTCTAATGATTCCTTAAGGATCACGAATTAGATGGCTTAATTTCGCTAGATAATATACTTGTGATTAAGGCTCATGTTCAGGTTATTAAGTATGTATCAGTACATTATCTTATTCTCTAATACCCTTTTGTGGAGCACTTTAATAGATTATATAATTGTTTTGGATATTCTATTGCTTGATCATGGTATATTTCTGTGCTTATTAGTGTGTTTGGACAATTAAATTGGATTTTAAGAATGGTCGTGTTTGGATCTTATTGTCTCTTTTTAAAATTCCAAACGATGCAATCTGGGTGTTAATATTTCTCTTCTCCCTAATTCTGAAAGGTGCTAGCTCAATGGAAGAGTGCATGCCTTACAAGCACGAGGTTGGTGGTTCGATTCCTTCATGCCATAATGATATTACAATATTGGTATTTTTAATAATATGTGTGTGTGTGTGTGTAATTTATTATGGCTATAGGGGGGGTTTCAAACCGTCTTTTTATGTTGATATGAGGGGGGTTCTAAAATTCCTTCATATGTCATTATGAGAGGGGTTAGAAACTACCCTTGTATGTTACAATGAGGGGGTTTTCAAACCTCCACATAGGTACCTATGAGGGGGGTTTGTAACGGCCCCAAAAGGTTTGTAACAAGGAATTTTAGGGGTGGTTTTGAACTTCCCTTATCAGTGTCTATGAGGGGGGTTTATAACCTCCTCTAAAATTCATTTTTTTTCTTTGGTTGGGGACATAGAGCTGCCCCCAAAAGTCACTTTTAGCATTAGAGGAAATTTCAACTCAAAATGGACCTTTTAACTTTAACTCAAATTCCATGTCATCATGTGTTAGCCAATGAAATTGCTTTAAATTTGAAATATCGTATAGGTCTTAAACACTTTTTTAATATAAATTTGGGGATAGGTATCATAAAACAAACTACTTTTTTTGTTTGTATTTTCGACATATCTCCCCATGTTTTTACTCAAATTTCGACTGGGAGAGCTTGTTGGATGCAAAATTTAATTCCGCATCCAACAAGTACCCGCTTGGCATACTTTTGACAGACCCCGCTATCCCAAAAACAAGAAATACCTGAAAAAATATGATGATGATGTCATCATCACGTTTTTCAGGTCCGTCAAAAGTATGTTGAGTGGGTACTCGTTGGATGCGGAATTTAATTCCGCATCCAACGAGCTCTCCCGATCGAAATTTGAGTAAAAACAAAGGGAGATATGTCGAAAATACAAACAAAAAAGTAGTTTTTTTCTTTTCTTCCTCAGAAATTAATAAATATTATTTTATTATTTTAACTATAATTTTATTAATTTTTTTTGGGAGGCCCATTTTGAGTTGAAATTTCCTCTAATGCACCAATTTGAACCTCTTCTAGAACTTCCCTTAAAATTCCAAACTTTTAGTGTCAATGTTATTGGGGGAAGTTTTCTTAAGAATCCCCCCAAAGTTTTCTAAGATGGAATTTTAGGGGGGGTTTAGAAACACCCCCATAGGAACCTATGAGGGGGTTTGAAATCAACCGCATAGGTACCTACAAGGGGGGTTTGTAACTACCCCCAAACGTTTTCAATAAGGAATTTTACAGGTGGTTGGTGTGATAATTGATTCACAGTTGGATCTAGAAGACAAGAAACTCTCACTAATTCACTATAGTTTGCAGAAACAAGCACACAAATTCTGAAAGAGTAAAAAATTACACACACATGTGAACACAATAGTGGATATTATTGAACTTTCTAACCTCTGAATGTGTTTAGATAAAAAAATATATTACGTTAGGGGAAATTTGTGAGGCTTAGGAAGCCATTTGGAAGTGCTCATGTGTCATTACTAGATTTGACCTCCATCCCCCCTAGGTGGACCAATAAGCTCTCGAATAACCCCAAACAATCACAAACCGTGGTGTGAACGTTGACGAGGCGTGTTGGGGCACAAATGAATCCAATACAGGTGTGGGTGGTGTAATATCCTGTTTTTGACCCTAATTGCATTAAAATTGTATATGATGTAAATACCATTATTAAATCATTGCGAGGAGCTAAAGGCCAAGGCCTCGTCATCAATTTAGTGTTTTATGTATCGAAAATTAAAATCAATGCCGATGGTTATTATGCTAGCTAAGAATATTATAAAAAATGAGACATCATGTAAATATGCCATATAATAAAAATACCCACAACTAGCTATGCCAATGCAACAAGAGACAGGGGCATGATATCATGAGGAATAGGGAGGAAAAATTATTCAAACCCTTGATCCAATAGGTTAAAGCCAAATTTCAATGGGAGAACCCATCAAAATATCAACTATCCTTTTTGTCTTTTTACACCCAATCATTTATTTCTTCCAGAAATGGGTTGAGGTAGTTAATGCCTTGGGAATGGAAGAGTATGGCAATCAAAAATTCATATTGGGGAAGCCATTAGTTTTGGAAAAATGCGTTTTTTCTTATTGGGCAAGTAAATACCTAGAAATGAATTCCCAAGCCATTATTCACCCATATGTTTCTCTTCCTCATGTAGCTGGAGCAGTTGGGGCATTTTTCTTCACATTTTCTGCTATTTTCCTTCATTTCCATGGCTGGGAAAACCCATTTTTGTATTGCTCAATGAATGGGAAGTAGAGAACCACAATTTGGGTGTGTATGGAGGTCATTTTTTCTCCCGTAGTGCCCAAGAATGTTGTCTGAAAATGAATTTCTCACCCAGGGTTGATTTTCTCATCTGCAATTTCATTTTTGGTTTCCCAAGAAATTTTTCTTAGACCCAACACTTGTGTTTGTTGTTGTGTGAATCTCTGTTTTAGTCTGAAATACTTAGGAGTGGAAGAGGCCTAGAATTGGATTGATAAACCTAGTGAAGAGAGGAACCTCATAGATGGATCAAGAGGGGCTAGAAAATATTCTATGCACGCCCCAGCGAGCATTAGAAGGGAAGGTATGGCCCTAGGGGCTGTGTAACAGTGAAGAGAATACTTCATTGTGTTGGGTGTGTAGGTATTGTGGATGCCAAGCTAGATATATCTGGTATAGGTGTCCATAGATCTATGGTTGAGCTCACTAGCTTAGCAATTCTACCTTTCCACTGCCTTAGCAGCCTAATAAACCCAACTGTAGATTGGCTTGGCTGAGTTTTGATATGTGAGCCCATGGTTCCCTAGTTACTTTTGAAAATCATGCCTAGCTTGGGGGTGGAAGTGGTGCTGAGAGATTGATGAGAAAACTGGCCTATGGTTGGGTGGAACGTTGCAGCAACATAGCTAGTTGTGGGACAACTCATTTACAAGATAAGTGCTCTCTATGTATTTAAGTTCTATAACTGTAATTGTTTATGAATTATTATGAACATGTTGAATGTGTTGAAATGTATTTGCTTCCAGTGTATATTCATGTATTATGCATCTGTACATGTACATTTTTATATTAAATGCATTTTATTATTATTTTCGTGGGGATATATTTCCTAGTTTGATAGAGCATAGTAGCATCAGTAGAGTTGTGTCCTCTCCATTGGCTAGATGAGGGGAGGGGATGTGACATGTGAGAAAACAGAGGTGCAGGAGTGGCTCAAGGTGAACAATAAATGCACTAGGAGGGACAAAATGGACTAAAGACAACACTAGCGCCCCTAGTCAAACCTAGATTCCCAAAAGCAAGTAGAGCTACAAGAAATTAATGAGGGAAAACATGTTCCTAGTTTACCAATTTAGAGTGCCGGTGTGTGTGTGAATGGGCTCAAATAACTAGTTCACCTCCTAGACCAACTTCCTTAAGTCTAAACCATAACAATCAATGCATAGAAGAAAAATAATTTGACTAAGGTATAAACTAAGGTACTAAGGATGGATTAATTTTCTAACACCCCCCCTTAACCTTGAATTAGTACAACTTAACCAAAATTATCTTGGAGGCCTTGGAAATAAAGGCTCAAGTCACCTCATACAACATAAAATTTTATTTGTACATGAAAACAAGGAAAATAGGAAAACCACATGGGAACAAAACCTATCCTAAAAAATGGACACGGGGACAAAAATATGTAGGTGAATGGCAGCCATCACCATACATCACTCAATCCAAGTAGTTATCTCAAGTAAGTGAAGGTATTCTCGGTAAAATACTTGGTGAAAATATCAGCAGTTTGCTCAGTAGAAGGGAAATACTACAAAGAAATCACCCGATCATGCACCAAGCCCTGAATGTAGTGCATATGAATATCTATGTGATTGTTCCTCTATCTACGTATTGGATCTATGGAAATATTGATTTCACTTTTATTGTCACGCCAAATTATAGTGGGTGAATCAAGTGCAACATCAAGTTCCCAAAGAATGCCTTGCAACCACACACATTGTGTAGCTGCATTCATTGCTCCTCTATACTCGATCTCAACTGAAGAAAGGGAAATAGTGTTTTGTTTCTTACTTGAAAAACATATGGGACCATTGGAAATCATGAATACAAAACCTAAAGTGGAATTTCTATCATTGAGATCTCCAACCCAATATGAATAAGAAAATCCTACTAGTTATAGTGGAGAACTAGCAGCATAGTGTACCCCAAAGTTCCTGGTGCCTTGTACATACTGAAGGATACTCTTGGATTCCTTCCAATGGATCTCATGAATCTCCTGCATATATATATATACAACACTAAAAACATATGCTAAATCATGTCTAGAATGAGTAAGATACAACAAACTCCCGACTAGTTGTCTATACAATGAGCAATCCACCAATGGAGAGTCACCAACTTCACCTAGTTTGATACAAAAAAGGAAAGGGCACTTGGATTCCTTAAATTCAGCCATATTAAAATTTAATAACAGATATGAAGCATACTTTTGTTGGATTATCATGCTTCCTCTTTCATATTTCTCAATTTCCAAACCAAGAAATTGTTTCAGCAATCCTACATCAACCATTGAAAATTCACTGTGCAAAGATGCTTTAATTGAACCAATTTATTTGGTGCATCTTCCTGTAATAAAAATATCATCAAAATACAGTACAATTATCTGTAATACATCACCAATATTATGAAAATAAACATTAGTATCAGACTTGCATCTAAAAAATCCAAGTGATAGCAGAAAATTGTCCATCTTGTCATACCAAGCCCTTGGGGCTTGTTTGAGGCCATAGAGTGACTTCTTTAACTTGCATACAAGGGAAGGATCCTATTGGAAATATTAATTTTTATTCATATATATCTCTTCCTGTATCTCACCATGAAGAAATTCACTTTTGACATCCATGTGGTGAACCTCCCAATGCTTACTAGTAGCAATGACTAAAACTAGCATGAAAGAGTCCATCTTTGCAACCAGTGCAAATGTCTCTGTATATTCCACTAATTTTACTTTGGAGAAACATTTTTAAACTAATATTTCCTTATATTTTATATCGGAACCATCAGCAGAAAATTTGGTCCTATAGACCCACTTGCATTGCACAAACTTGCTCTTGGAAGGCAAAGGAACCAATTCCCAAGTCTCATTCTCCTGTAGAGAGTTAAACTCTTCTTGCATGGTTGATTTCCATGTTGGGTCATAATATGATTCCTGATATGATTTTGGATCAGATCAAACCATCGTATAGCAATTCTCAGCAAGAATCAATTTATTTTCAAAATAGGCACCATGGAATTGTGATCTAGTCTTCCTAGGATATTCTAGAGGATTTCCTGCTAAATCCCCAAAACATTCTATGGTTTTCTGTTCCCACTTGGGCCTTGAGGGTGTGTCATGTTCAAAAAAATCATATTTATCCATATCAAAATCAGAAATATCAGAAAGGGAATCATTACTTACATCATCTTGGTGTTGAGGAGAAGAGCATTCCCCCAGTGCTAGTTCAAAATATGGAATAATTTCCTCTTTGAATTGCACACTTCTTTCTATGAATTTATTTTGTGTGGAAGGATCAAAGAGATTGTCTCCCTTTGTTTCTTAACCATATCCCACCATGATACACTCTTTGCTTTGTGGCTGCAATGTGTTCCTCTTTTCTGAAGGAATTCGGGCCCATGCCCTTAAGCCAAAAATCCTTAAATGTGAAATATTTGGCTTGTGACCAAACCAATCCTCATAAGGTGTTTTCACACTCACTGATTTGTGTAGATCCTTGTTTTGAATTTATGCTGCACATTTAATGGCTTCACCCCATATCGTAGGACTCAAATCCTTAGCCTCAATCATGCAGGTAGCCATCTCCTTGAGAGCCCTATTTTTCCTCTCTGCCACACCATTTTGCTATGGTGTGTAGGGGACTGAATGCTGCATTTGGATGCCACATTACTCACATATGTGCTAAAAATTTTTATTCACATACTCTTTACCATTATCATTTCTAATAATTTTGATCTTGTTCCCACTTTGATTCTCAACCAAGTCCTTCCAAATATTTAGAGTCTCAAAGACTTCAGATTTGAGCATGAGGAAATAGACCCAGTATAATCTTGAGAAATCATCTATGAAAGTGAGAACATACATTTATCCTCCATAGGATGGAGTGAGAAGAGGACCAATGAGATCTAAATGCACCAAGCCAAGCACTTGTGTAGCTCTCCTTTCCTTCCCCTTCTCATAGCTATGCTCTGGATGCTTTCCCACCACACAACCAATGCATGCACCATTGGATGTCTTGATAGGAGGAATTCCTTCCACCATGCCATCCATGTTCAATGCATGGAGGTATTTGTAGTTCATATTCCCAAATATCTCATTCCAAAGCTTGTTGGTTTCATTGGCATGAGACAAAAGCGCTTGCCCACTTGAGTTAGGAAGAAATTTAGAGAATTTGTACATCCTAGCTTGGTGATCTGCATAAACCAATGCCACAACCTTGTTGGAGGAGATTTCTGATATCTCAACCTCAAATGCAGTAAATGTTAATCTCTTGGATTCTCCAGTATGTGTCATTTGGTATACTAACAATAGTCTCACTACCAAGTCTAGTACATACAGGACATTGTTGAAATATCCATCTTCAATATCGATCCTTCCAAGTCCCTTGGCCTAGATCTCAGAACAATCACCCATTCAAATAGCCGGGAGACTGTATGAATACATGTATGTGAAGAAGTCTCTGACAGAGGTCATGTGCCTTGATTCTATAGAATCAATAATGAAGGTGGAAGAGTCTAAAGACCTGGAAACCAATGCATGACACATCTCTTTGTTGTCAAATACTGAACTACCATCCTTCTTCCTTGCGCCCTATGGAACTGGGATGTTTTTCTTCTCCAATAGTGCACCATCATATCTATGTTTTTATTCATGCATGCACTCTCTGGATGCCACCCTTTGTGACAGTAGGTTCATTTGGTCTTCTCCTTCCCTTCTTGTCCTTGTCCTTGCAAGGATACGAACCTCCGTCAGAAAACTTGAGTCTGTCGTGTTTCTTCTTCTCTGGCTATTTCGAATCCCTAGCTTTCTTCTTGCCTTTGGATGCATTCGAAACCCCTAAAACAAGATATTGGTCCTTGCTTGTTTTTATGGTGCACATCTACACTAGCCTATCTTTCTCTTGGGTTAAAGACTCCATGAAGCTTGTTAGTGCTGGAATTTTCCAGTTTCAAGTTGTGATCTTTATCGAGTGAAATGTGCTAACAAACACATAGTACTCAGGCCCTAGATTCGAAAGGATTGATAGTATGATCTTCTATTCTTTATTTTCTATCCCACACTGCTTGCGCTGAAGCACCAAAGAATTGAGTTTGGTGAAGAACTCTTGGATGGTATCATAATGCACTGGGCTCAAGGTGATGAGCTCATTTTTGAGATGGTGACCCATTAACACACTAGTATTCCCAAAGAGAGCTTCAATATTGAGCCAAAATTCATTTTGGGTGGATATAATTTCAACATGAAACGTTATTTCTCTCAAAATGCCGAGAAAAAACATTCCAAATGCTTCATCAAGTCTATTTAAATACTTTGATTTCTCTACTGTAGAGTTTGGTTCAACTTATGTCCCTATGGTAACCTAGTAGAGACCTGTGGACCTCAGCTTGATGACCATCTCATCCTTCCATTTGAAGTAATTGAATGTTGTTATCAAGACATGACTTTTCTCCATCTCTGCTTGCGTTAGTGGTGAAAATTGCTGAATGTACATGCAATGAAAAATCACAAATTTCTCTGGAGAATCACTATAATAGCAAATCAAACACACCGAATTCGATTTTCAGCTTCAATAATCTTTGATACCATGTGAGAATTGATTCACATCTTGATCTATAAGACAATAAACTCTCACTAATTCGCTCTAGTTTGTAGAAACAAGCAAAAAATCCTGAAAGAGTAAAAAATTACACACACATGTGAACATAATAGTGGGTATTATTGATTTGTCTAACCTTTGAATGTATTTAGATAAGAAATATATTACATTAGGGAAAATTTGTGAGGGTTAGGAATCCATTTGGAAGTTCATATGTGTCATTACTATATTTGAACTCCATCCCTTCTAGGTGGACCAATCAACTCTCGAATCACCCTAAACAATCACAAACCATCATGTGAACATTGGTGAGGCATGTTGGGGCGTAATTGAGTCCAAGACAGGTGTTGGTGAGAAAACATAGGTGTGGGAGTGGCTCAAGGTAAACAATAAATGCACTAAGAGGGCCAAAATGGACTAAAGACAACACTAGTGCCACTAGTCAAATCCAAATTCCCCAAAATAAGGAAGTAGCACTCCAAGACATTAATGAGGGCACACATGTTCTAGGTTGACCAAGTTAGAGTGCTGGTGTGTGTGTGAATGGGCTAAACTAACTAGTTCACCTCCTAGACCAACTTCCCTAAGTCTAAACCATAGAAATCAATGCATAGAAGCAAAATAATTGGACTAAGGTATAAACTAAGATACTAAGGATGGATTATTGTTATAACAGTTGGAACCACCCCCATAGGTGTCTACAAGGGGGGTTTAAAACCACCCCTAAAAGTGACTTTTGGAGGTGGTTCTAAACCAACCCTAAAAGTGTCTTTGAGGTGTTTCTAGCCCCCCTAGTCATTTTTTTGGGAGGGGTTAGAACTTCCCCCAAAATTCACTTTTAGGGGAGGAGGGGGGGGGGGGGGGGTTAGAACCACTTCCAAAAGTCACTTTTAGGGGCGGTTTTGATCTCTTCCAGAACCACCCTTAAAATTCCAAAATTTTAGGGGTGATTTTGACCTCTTCCAAAACTGCCCCTAAATATCCAAAATTTTAGTGTTGGTGCTATTGGGGGTGGTTTTGTAAAGACTACCACCAAATCCAAAACTGCAACCAAAAGTGACTTTTATAGATGGAAGACAACCCCCCATAAAATTCAAAATTTTCGTTGTGTAATGATTGAAAATATATTGACGTAATGCACCTATCATCAATATGCTTCCAAAAAATTATTTTGAAGACAAGGGAAAGGTGTCCCAAGTAAAGGAATAGGATAGTTCCATAGAACAAGTAACTGAAGAGGAAACTAGGACATATTATGGGAAAATTAAATGAAATTACCTCAGATCAAAAGTCATGATGGAATAAATTTTTCAAAGTTCAAAAGTGAATTTTTTTCAATATACATCATGAAAACTAGGACAATTATATCCTACTCTTAGAATGTGTTAGTATATTATAAGATATCATTTCACAAAATAGTAGGAAGGTCAACTCTAATGCCAACAACATAAGTTGTCTCATGATTGATTAACCACACCAACATTGATAATAGGTTTATTAAAGATGATTATGGAAGGATATAGCTTTGTTTAAACTTTCAATTCTAGATGTATATTATAAGTTTCCCAAGGAAGAGGTTAACATGACCAATGAATGTGTAACTCAGTTCACCATCGATAAATATTATCATGAAATATTGAAAATACAGTGTATTAAGGAGAAGGCATTATGGGAAAGATAGAAAGGTGTCTACCCCACCTCACATTTTGTTTTTTTCTTATAGGTGTGTAGTGGAATTATTGAGAAAACTATATGGTGAAAGAGATGACACAGTTAAAAGAATCATAGATTCCACTTATATATTAGGTATCATACATAGTCCAAGTCTTCACTAGGTCAAGTATTTTATTTTCCTTAAAGTTTCTATCTCTAGAGCAAGGGATTTTACCACAGACAATCCTTTAATATTCTACATGTCATCCTTCATAGTAGACATCATCTGTGCAACAAATCACTCCATAGTATTAGGATCACAATGGCATCGATAAAATAAACCAATTCACATTTTTTTACACATCCAATGGGAAGACAAGTACATAAATGAATATATGAGAATTTGTGATAATTTCTTTCCTCCTATATATACTTTAGTTTTTTGTATCTATATTAGAGTACACAAAGGATACAAATATCCATGTATTTTTTCTAAGTTTATTCCTTATAAAATTGTAGTTCAATAAATCATCTAGCGCACTTTCTTCCATAGAATTGCTACATTACTTATAAGAGATAATAAATCTCCATGGTCTATATTTCCCCTATCCGTAGGATCCTATAGTGTATACACGACTAGGGTAGCTACAACAAAAGTGTAGGCATTGGAATCTTATCATTTTTGTGAATAAAGATCCAGGAGACATGGTCCTATAGTCATAGTTTCATATTGAAATATAATTGGTCTGATTAGAATGAGACCTAGTTAAATAAGAGTATATATAAGAGAGGTATAATATGTGGATACACAATGATAAAAATAAAATAAAAAAGTATATAAATACAAGCAACACAAAGAAGAGGAAATACAAAAGAAATTTGAGCAAGAGTTGAAGGAATAGGTAGTTGAGCAAGAGTGACCTTGAATAGAAGATGAGGATGAAACAAGCAGATATAAGGAATATATTGACAAATAATAAGAAAATCATAAACATGGACCATACAAGATGTTGAAAACAAGATAAGAAGAGGAAGAAAATTCCACACAATGGGTATATCAATGAGTACCAAAGACACATAAATCAAGTTTCTTAGGCCTAATATATCTACTGTAGATGTAGTTATTAACATAAGGAACACATGTCTGTTGTAGATTCCTTCATCTTTGACAAGAAAATAAGAAAAGTAGCGATACAAAATCTGAAGAAACTAAAGATATCAAATGATAATAATTCATTGCAACAACTGAAGTCCCAATCATTAAAGGGACATGTTCCTATCCTATAGCTGCAGTATCAATGTGACTTGCTTTCTATAAGTTGTAGAGACAAACATTACCAATATGGTGAAAAATATGTAGGAAGCATAAAATTAGATACAAATATTATAACATCAATTAAAATACTACCAATATAAGAAAAAAATCTTAATAGAGTTCAAGGCACTATGGAGGTAGAAGTTGAAATAAATGTAACGAAATCTATTGTTCAAAAAATTGCAGGATTTATAGGAACATGGTTTTTAGCTTCTCTATTTTTTAAAAGGGTTGAAAGTAAAGAAGGAACTTGGATTAGTTTCAACAATAAAAGGAAATTGAAAGAGAAATAAAATGATCCTCCTACAGAATTACCAAGGAAGAAACAGAAAGAAATAAACTGCACAATGGTGGCACTAGCAAACTAGAAGTCAATCCACACCAAATTGGAGAATACAAATAAATGATATTAGAAAAAAAATTCAAATTTTCCAAGAATTTGAAAGAATAATCTAAATATGCCACTTTCCTTCTCATGGTGAAACATAAACACCCAAACCAATACAAGAATGCATGGAGGACCTAGAATACTATACCAAGCTAGAGAGGATGGATATAAAAAATTGTCATAACGTGAATAAAGAAAGGTTGATTGAAATATCCCCAATTCAAAAATAATTTATATTAACTCATTTGAACAAAAAAGAACCATTGGAATTGAAACTAGGAGCACTAGTTCAAATTTGACCATAAAAACACATGGTTTTCCTGACTCTTCCAAACAACTCCTAACCCCTTTGAGAACTTTTCAAAACAAAAACAACCTAACCAAACAAATACAAAACAATACAAATGGAACACTAACAGACTTCAAATTACTTGTTATCAAATTTTAGGCATATAAGACTTAATATTGCATAACCAATTTTGTTGATTTACACAATGAACAACTAGTGCTTGAATATTGGACACCATATGAGGAAAACAATGAGGATTTTTATTATGAAATGGGAAAAATCAGAGAGTAAATAGTTGTATGCTACAGAATATTCAAAATAAAATAGAAATATACTACAAAGAGAGAAGAGATGATTGTCACAAAACCAATAGAGAAAGAAGGGGAGAATGTTGCTCCAAATGTAAAATCTGCTCCAATAGTGCGCCCTCCACTTGCATATTTCGACCCAAAATTTCAGATATGCCTCATACAATGAATCCTCCATCAGATATGGAAGAAATAAATCCATTCTCACATCCCTCTTGTGATCTGCACATCAACTGATGTTCCCTCCTCAATCAAGAACTACCAAAGCACAATCTTCAATCCGGAAAAACACCAACAATTTGCACTACTACCAACTGAGATCCCAAACACTTTGTTTGTGCCAGAAATTGTTTCCAGACTACAAAGAAACAAGCCAACACAATATCAAATATTCAATCAAACAAAACTAGGTTTTTAGGGTTTTCGAAGGGTTTTTCTGGTTGTGAAGTTTGGTGACAAGAGGGAATACATTCATAACCCAAATAGGGACTAAATCACAAGTAAAGAAGAACTGAGATGCATAATATAATAACCATGTATCCAATAGAGCATAACATTGAAGTTCATCCACAACTGACAAGCACTACAAGCATAAAAACTATAAACCAACAATGAAATTATCAATTGTGTAGCTAAACAAGCTAGAAATGAAGCCAAAGAACAGACTGAAGGGTAAAATGGAGCATATATTTCATAATCAGTTCATCAAATACACATGAGAGTCAAGTACTTAGCTTATCAACAAGTCAGGAGACCTCCTCTAGCCAGCCAAAAGTCGAACCCTTTGTTCTCTTTGTGACCTTCCTAAATACTATCTTTCAAAATTCAGTTAGAGTCTAAACCCTAACTGCTTTTCAGCCTACTCATCAACAGGGTATTATCAAAATAGTAATTACAAAAATAAAATATTCTTCAAAACATAACAAGTAACTGATTTTTCTAACAATGCTCATAGATCTTTATCAGCTTCTGCTAACAGAGCTATCCCCTCTAAGGCTTGGGCCTTTCTCCTAGCTTTCTGCTGCTCTGCTTCCATCTCTGTCATTCTTCTAGTAAGCTCTTCATTCTGTTGCTGTAGGATTCTGACAGTCTGTTTTAATCCTGCAAATTGTACCTCTGTACTTCTTTTCCTTTTTAAGGCCTAAGTTGGAGACTGCAATTAGTTCTTGATAGTGATTATTCACCTCTTCTAGGTCTTCCCTGAGTCTTTTATTAGCTATAATCAAACCATCATTTGTCTCTTGCATATACTCTACTTGATGTTTATATTGCTTGATAGTTCTCTGTAGATTTTCTTTCTCTGAGTCAAATTCCTTGCTTACTGTTGTGTTTTGCAGTTCATTAGGAAGCCATCGAATGTTAAGATTTCTAAATATTTCTTCATCCTCAGGCAGCAGCTCTATGGAAGTATCATGAAAACTTGGGTTTTCTTGATTATCAGTTTCAGCAGGAACATTTTCATCAATCAACATTTTGTTTTCTGAATAGGAAAAATCTATTTCATCTTTCTGTTGATCCTTCAGCATTTTACCTCGTATTTCCAAAAATACAGCAGACAATTTGGTCTCAGTGAGGCTAGATTCTTCTTCTGTTTTCAATGGTTTTTTCCCTTTGCTATCACCCTTGCTAGACTCCAGCTTTTCCTCAGAGGAAGAAGTATCAATCATAGTTATCCCTTCTGTATTCAACTTAGGGTCTAATAATTTCTTCATGTTTAGCCTCAATTTGTTTTTGGGTCTAGTTTTGGGTCTCCAGCCTGGAGCAAGCTCTCCTACCATTTTTAAAATTTTGCCTTGATGAATGACAGAGGAAAATTCCTTAACTTTAATCTTCTTTTTCTTTGGTATTTCTGTCCTATCCTCCTGACTGTAGAACTCCTTTTGTGTGCCAACCCTAGTCTTATCACTGACAGTCAATTCATCCCCTTCCAACAAGTATGCTTCATCTTCATACAAGATTGTAATTGGACTTTGCTGTTGGACCTTAGTATTTTATTCATCTCCTGAAATCTTCTCTGTAAGTATAATCTCTTCATCGATGAATTTTTCTGCTGGTGCTTCATTCTGAATAGGCTGAGTCTCCTTGTGAATAAACTGCAGATTTTGGCTCTCGCTGTCACCTGGATCTTGCTTGGATTCACAATCTTCTTTTGAAGGTTCTGCAACCTCCTCTATTTTGACACATTCTTCACCTTCAACCTTCACTTTTTGTCTTAGTTTTCTAATTAGGGTTTGTCCCTTATCAGCTAGCTTTCGGGTAGACTGTCCTTCTTGGCTATTTTGGAATCCTGACCAAAAGAGAAAGTATTCCCATGTCTTTCCTTCTTTCTGCAGAACACTATTAATAATAAGTTTAATTAGCCTATGGTGAAAGATGGACTGACTAGTGTGGTCTTGGTGTTATTTGATCCTGCTGGACATTTTCTGCAAGCTCTTTAGTAGGAAGAAAGGCGGATTCATCCTTGATTCACCACTAAGGTGTTGAAGGAACCTGAAATGATACTTGAAGACGAAGGCATACCTTCCTTCACATGTAATGTAGCTTTGTAGAACCTTGATAGGATCTACCCATTCAGCTCTGAAATTATGGATGGGCACTCCCTTGCCCCAACCTGGATCAATACCAGGCAATAGATACCTTTGGGCATTGAAAGTAAATGGCACCTTTTTGAACCAAAGTTCTCCTTCATTCTTGACCCCTGTTGCTTCAACCACCAAATCTGTAGTCAGTTTGAACTTCAAAGTATCAAATGATACTATATCTTTGTTATAACATTGAGCAAATTTGTGAGAAAATTCAGTATTATATCCATCAATCTTTTTAAATAAGTTCAACCATCCAGCATTCTCAAAGAGTTCAGCACATCCCGGAAATTTGTCTATCCAATTCAGTTCAGTGGGCTCGGCCCTGTTAGTCTTCCCACTCCTCTTCATCTTCTATGTGGTTTTCAGAACCTGTTAGTGACTTCAAAACCTATTTTCTTCAAGTTTTCATAGTCTTGGCAGTCAATTCTCCCTTGAACTCTCACAGGCTGCTTGTCCTCGATTTTATACAGTCTATTCTATTATCAATTCAGGGAATGTTTTGTGCCAAGTTTGAATAATTTAGGTTAAATAGAGCACCAAATATCTTTAACAGTGTTGTTGCTGAACTTTACTAACATCAAACGATGCTCATTTAGACCTTTTAGACTGATATATCACCATTGGGAGTTTGTTGAATACATGAATTTATGTTTTCCTCTAACAATTTGACATTATAAGGATTAACAGAAAAAAAAAACCCCAATTTAACAGGCCATGACCAAGGTCACGCGAGGTACCTCATTCCAAGCTTGATGTAGGTGTTAAAAGTCGATTCCTAGACTGGATTAAAGATGAATTGAACGCTACATGTGTCTTCAACTCTCCAGCTCACCTCTAACTGTCACACTGTGAAACCCTAATTTCCTTCAACTTCCAATTTCTGATTTTTTAGCAATGTGTCTCCCCTCAGCATCTCCACCAGATTTGTAATGCTCAATTCAAGAACCTCTTTCCCATCAATCTCGCCTTATTCCACTGTCTATCATGATTTACCATGCATTTACCTCTAACTGCCACGATCTCCCTCACGTGATAACCAACACTTGTTTGCATGATTATCCTGATGAGACACGTATCAAACCTGCTTATTGATGTGATTAGTCACCCCACGAATGAAATCATTGAAGAAATCGGCGTGAAAAGTGATAAAGTGAGCACCCGTGACTTTCTTTTAGTGCACTAGTGCATTATTTTTACCCTTGCGCTACAAGAAACTTCAAAAATCAAATTTTGTGTTATTCGATCACTAATTCAAATTTAAATTAGGTTTATATGTTTAAACCTTGATCTTAGTGCTATTCATGAAACTATTAATCAAAATATACCCTATAGAACCCTTCAGGACATAAGAAAACAAAAATAATGAAAACTTAATGGCATAAACTCAAAATTGAACTCTAAACGAAAATTTCCTAGAAGTAAGCAAATGAGCAAGCTTCAAAAAACACAAACAAAATATAAGACTGAAGAAAACAAATTCATGAGTTAACACACTCCAACATGAACTCAAACTAGAAAATGAACATGGAAATAAATTCATTATATTGAATCACTATAGATATATCAAGGTTATTCCTCCTCTCATTCTAGCTAGGGTGCAATTTTTCACCACCGAAACTAGTTACAATTGTAAGGGGCACATCTCCCAAGATTGAGAAGCTCAATAACTCTCCAATTCAAATTGAAACTGACCAAAATCACCCCACAATGTGCCTACATCCTTTTTATAAAATTCATTAAGGAATTTATCCCTCATTATATAATTCTCTCACAAAAACAATAATAAAATTCAAATTACTGGAGAATCATTATCCATGACACATCAACTCCATTCTAATGTTATTTTTTACCAAATAGTACCATAGTCACCTTTGATAATTCAACTTAGGGGTTCTCTTCCTTGATTTTTGGGAGTTACAATGAACATGTGGGACCAATCTCCCCTCATGTGCCCTCCTTGGATAAATTTAGGACTTGGAGTTGTCATAACTTATCATAGCTTATCACAGATTCTATCATAAGATGTCATAGATTCTTTTGGGGTTTACACTTCATTAATACACCCTCCTTGGTTATTTTTAGCTTTATTACTCTTAGTGAGATTCCTTGGGAGTTATTCTTCCCCTAGTGCTCCCTTCCTTCGCTATTTTTAGCATGGGGAGTTACAATTCATGAGATTCCTTCCACCTAGGATGGGAGTTACATCTCCTATGGGGATCATTCATCCTACTATGGGGACCATTCATCCTCCTATGTGCCCTCCTTGGATTATTAGAATATTTCCACCTCATTTATGATTTTTCCATTATATGACCCACATTAACCCTTCTTGATTTACATTTGAATTTTCCTAGTGACTATAGGTCAATTAATTCCCTAGTCAAAGTGAATTCCACTTGAACCTATGGGAATTAGATAGGTTATTGGAATGGGCCATAGTGAAATCATGGAGGGTACATTGGTGGAGTATATATAAACTCCTTCAAAATAAATAAATTTGATTAATTAATTTATTAATACCTTACGAAAAGTATTGGATCCATTTTCTAGAGAGCTAATCACACATGAGGTGGTTTTTGAGTAGACGAATTTTCCACTCTCTATAGGACTATTGGTAGCTTATGAAGTTTGGACCCAGTAATTCCAAGATAAGGAAATAGGAGTAATTTGGTTTTACAAAAGGATTTGTTTTTTGAATTGTGTAAATCAAAAGGCCAAGAGACACATGAAGGGAGAAATTACTTGTAAGGACAACTATATACTCAATTTTCTAGAAGGAGAAGGGGATTTTGTTTGTGCAATTTTGTAAATAACTTTAGAAAATTTATAAGGAGAAACCAATAGTGGCCAAGTTGTTTAGTAAGGAACTACAGTTCTAATGTTGTAATGTGTATAGAAAAATGTCTTTTTTCTTACAGTTATTGTAATTTCTATGAGAGTGTTTCTTAATATGCATAATATTTTCTTATAAATGATGCAGTCTTGTTTCTTTTAAATCATCTATATTTCTATACCCCATGAATATATAATTGTAGCCATTTATCTGATTACAGACTCTTAGCCAATGATTGGTTACTTGTGCTTTTGTACTATTAATTTAGTAACTATCTACTAAATATAACTATAGAAGTACAACTAGTTATGTATTCATCTCTCATAGTAAACATGTTATGACCCAAGGGTGAATATATGGGGGGTTAAATGTATATAACATGACTCTAAGGGTAGCATATCGGGTTAAGTGCATATGAAATGAAGTAAATGCACATGTAATAGTGGTTGTCCAAAACAGGGGTAGGAATCATTCACAATGGAATCACATATTGCATTTAGGATATGGTTGCATTCACATTCCAAATTTATTCAGAATTTTACTTGAAAAATTGTAATGGTTTTCATGCAAGAAATTAGATAGCTTCCATATTTGAAGCATTATGAGGTCTAATTGGGCCCTTATGTTAGGTAGAATCCTTACTAATTGCATAGAGAAAGTTTTCACCATCAACAACTTTGGTACTAGAAGGAGGGCCTTGGATGGATAAAAGAGATCCATCTCAATAGTGTCATTCTCCTATTGTATCCTCCAACATGAATTCATATTACAAACATATTTCTACCAAGGTGAGTATTTTAACTTGGAACGATATTTTCACAAGGCTACTATTGGTTTCAAAAATATCATTTCCTTAAAATTTGAACACTTATATGATATTCCCAACTAGGAATTCAATGAGTTTCATTTTTTTACTCGAGCATATGCATAAAATATTAGTAAATTTCATACTATTCCCTTACTTGCTAGAAGAAAGAGAAACACTAAGAAAATTATTCGGACTTTTAAGAAAATATTAGTAGATACCATGGATGATTTGATTGAGTTTTTTATATATGAAATTTTAGAAACCGAACTCAATCCCCTCAACTTCTCCAAGTTCAACTACTCATTCTTCAAGTTTCCAAGATCTTGATATTGATATATTTGTTAGGCAAGGCTCTGGACTTGCAAAGAAATTCCTAGATATAAAATGAATCACAATCAACCTAGACTATAGACATGTTAAAGCTAGATGACTTGAATTTATTAGGTCAGCTAGATGAATTACCAAAGCATATTGAGCACATGCTTCCTAAATTTGACCTTAAAAAATCAAATTCTCTAGAACATGATATAATTTTATTTATTTATATAGCCATTTGATTAATGAATTTGCACATGAAGATGTAGTCTGTATATTGCATTTTTGAAAACAAGGCTTCTACATGGCTAGCTATGTTTTTGCTCATGGATGGTTTCTCTGGTTATAACCAAATATTGGTGGCTAAAATAGTCAGGTTGAAGACCACATTTCATATGAAGTGGGGAACTTTCACACATAAAATAATTCCACTTGTATTAATTAATGCCAATGCCACTTTCTAGTGAGAGTTGGACATAGCCTTGAGAGGACTCAAAAACTACATTGTGGCTGTATATATGGATGATGTCAAAATTTATTAAAAAACTAGAGTAGATCACATTTACAATCTATTAAGACCTAAACACACCCAATAACGTTTTGGGTGTCTCTTTTTTTCATTTGAAACTTGAATAATATTTCTTTGTTTTACATATTCGAGTTCAACTTTTAATAATTTTGAAAGAATTTTGATCTTTGAAAATTTGTTTGCTAAAATAGTTTTTAGTCCCTACAAATATTTTATAAGGTCCTTCTTTCCTCTTTAAATTTATCAATATTTAGTTTCATGACGACATTTTCTATTAAAATTTGGTTTAGTTAAAATATCTTCTAAGTCACAGATCACATTGGAAACAATTTTCAAAGTCATCAACACTTATGTTTTAACTTTGGCAAAATAATGATTGAAGAAGTCTTGCAGATAAGCCTATCAGTGAAAGTTTTACAATTGTAGGGTAAAATAGATGAAACTTTACCAATAAACTATTTATGAAATGTTTTCAATTCATGAATCATTTCATTTTTTTCCAATAACTTATTAGCAAAAAATATTTACTTTGATAAAATTAACTTCGTAAGACAAACATACCGTCTAAGCAGGGGAAATGAAATGTTGATGAGAACTTTGATATGTTGCAAAATGAGACAAAGTTGTATGTATGAAGATAATTTAATTTTATGTGTTGAAAGCAAGTCTAACAAATCTATGGTAGGAATAGTAGTCAATGAAATTGAAAGGAAAATTTTGTTGAAAGTACCAATAAGCAATAAATAGAAACCCCATGTAATCAATGGAAAGTAAAATGAAATGTACAATATTTTTTCATATGAAAAAGTATACATATGTGAGAAAAACAATAAAGGTCTAGGTAGTTCTTGACTCTAATTATACTGGCAATCAACATTGCTATTTTTATTTAATAGGGGGAGTGCAGGAATTGAGGGTTGCAATTTTAAGTGTGAAAGGGACAAAGAATGAAGTTGTGCCTCATTTTTTTTCAAAGTGAGACATATGAAGTGTCTTTAATCTTTCCATAGAGTTCTAAGGAGAACGATGGTGCAATTTATTGAATTTTCTAGAAATATGTTGAGCTCTTTATCTTTAATTCTTTAAGTGCAGAAATACTGAATAATTGAAATCAATGAACCATTCCTACACATAAATATTCAACCATAACACATAATGTACCCTGGGGAAAAACCTCAAAATAACGAGGATAAAAAATCCCAACAAATCTTCTCAGTATAATTATGATAGATAACAAAGAATGACTTTTACAATAGCAGATTGCTTTCACCACCCCATGTGAAAGATAAGAGAGAATAAACACCCTAGGTTTAGATACATAGCAATAAAGAAGACATATCAACCATATCAATTTTGCATCGTTTCCAACACATTAATAACTTGCAAAAATCATTCACATGCAAGAAGTATCGAATCATTTAATGGGGAATTGGGCTCCCATGCAAACTATAGAAAATTCTCTTCTTGGAGAATTCCTCTCCACCTCGGTTTAATCAATACTGCATACACATGATTGCACATTGCCTTTCATCTTTGACATTAAATCATGCTCTATTAACTTCAGTATGAACTCAACTTCTAACTAGATGCATGATCACTTAGTTAGGATGCTAACTCAAGTGTTATCATGCAATTGTTGTAACTCAAGTCTCATAACTAAAGTGCCATCTTTTAGTTTAACTAAATTGTTGTCTTTTAGTTTAACTAAAGTGTCATCATGCAAAACACTTTAGTTAACTGATTCTTCTTATTAACACTATAGTTAAGTATCCTTAACTGAAATGATGATGATTGAATTATTCAAGTGACCACTGTGAGTTATCCTTTAATTAACCGATGCATACATTATTAATTGAATTGAAGCTTAACAAATCAAGTTCTCTTTAGTCAACTAAAGTCTTCTCATGAGGAATTCAAATTCTGTTTGTTCTGTATGCATTTGATCTTTATATCTTATCTTGTCTGCATGGTAAATATGTGCTAACTTTAATTTTTCTATGATATCATATGATACTAAGAATATTTTTCATATGTCGTGATCATATTATATTACTATTGGACAAAGTGATTATATTCTAAATTAATTCACTCTAGAGGTGTCCAGTATATATAGAGGAGGCTTACTATCCCAATGACCATGGTTCGTAATATATCACACAACATTAATTCTTTGACATGCAAAGCATCACCAATATACTGGAGGTCCACCTCAACACATGAGGATACGACTTGACACATAAGTCCTTAGCCTTGTCTAACAAGATTGTACAACATTGTCACTTTGACATATCAAAAAATTCACCTCAACACATGCATAATAACCTTTCACACTGAAGGCTTAGTCATTCTTGAGTTCAACCCAAGAATTTACTCCAAATTTCTGAGTCCAATTTAGGATCCCTACCTCAACACATGGGACCCAATACAGACACAAGATTGGCTTGGAGAATGACTCCGGATGTTGTAAATTTAACACAGTTCACATTCCTTCTAATGTTGTAGTGCATTGCATTGTTATGAAGTTCAATACTTTATGTTCATTGTTATCAATGTCAATGGTTGATATTGTTAATGTCAATCCATGCAATTTATGGATAGTCAATTCCCAATCCATCTTGAGAGGGATTTGTTTCTTGTTACTTCGTAGTATCTGAAGTGGGGATGCATACTAAATTTGTTGTCATGGTATCTCATCAATTGTACTACATAGCTATCAAGTAGAATCTTCTTGATATGTGGTTGGAAAGGTATTGCATCCACATTTGGGAAAATATTTAGGAATTCCCTGTTGAATAGACCCTATGTGGTGCACACATTGACTAGTGACGAGTCAATATCTAGCTAGTCAATTGTAGCAGGTGGACCATTGGATGTAGTTTGAATCTTTTATGTTTCTCATTCAACATTCGGAAATTTGAAGGAAAAAGAAGATACTGA
Source organism: Pseudotsuga menziesii (assembly GCA_001517045.1). Classification (NCBI taxonomy): domain Eukaryota; kingdom Viridiplantae; phylum Streptophyta; class Pinopsida; order Pinales; family Pinaceae; genus Pseudotsuga; species Pseudotsuga menziesii. Next base: position 56,825 of record LPNX010557074.1, read on the forward strand.
GCTTGTACTGGATGGGTAACAATGTGGTTATTTAGATCAGGTATATTTGAATATGTACATAAGGGAATGCCAAATGTCTATAGAAATAGAATGGAATTGAGAGGAGAGACCATTGTATTTTTTTGGAAGTGATGAAATTGAATTGTGTTCAAGTTGGACATCACTATAGTATTTTTCATTTTGTATCTTATAGAGAAATGCATTGATGACCTATTATTTAGTCACATAACAATGATAACATTTACTTTCTATTTTTGCATCCTCACAACCAAGATATCAATATTTAAAAGGTGGTATGGAAGGAAATTTACAATTTGAACAATTTGTTGAGGGAAACAAATAGTTTGACCAATGTACTTGTATTTTCCACTATGAGCATTCATGACCTACAAAATTGGGTTAACACGAGAAATGGACATTTCTTTAATTTGAGTAAGTATAAATAGTACAATGGGTAGGTTACCGAGGTCCATATTATTCCATTTGGAGAATCAATAACCATTATTTTCTCTATGGCATTGATTGTAAATGTGTCTATTGAGAGATGGATGAAGGTGATCTATCTGGTTTTCTATATGTGTGTTGATCCCAATTTTGTCACTATTCTCAGCTGGTAATTTACTCTTCTGGCATCTATTTCGTCACCTTTTTGACATATTTCTTGTCATACAATGTATCATTCAGCCCCAGGTACGAACGCATTTGGAATTTATGCAAGTCTTGGTTTATTTTTATTATTTCATGATTTTACTAAGCAATTATGTTATATTTGGAAATATGTTTGATATATGAATTTGTTTTGCAGATCATAGTTTTTAAACGAGCAAATATTGGTGTTACGGAGAGAAATTCCTATGGCTTGGGGTACCACAACAGATAGCTTGACTCCAGAAATCATTCCTTTCCAATATGCAAGAGAAATCAAATATCTAACACTAAAGGATCAAAACTCATACCTTCTTCCGGATGGTTGAAGTAGATCCCCGTTGAGCTTTCCAACTCCAGCTTGAATTGATAAATTGCTTCCTCAACAATCAGTAAACAAGAAAAGCATGCTATATATATTGGTGTTAGATCTACTCTAGCATATATAACCAACAACACATAAGCATTTGAAATCATCCATGGATAAAATATTCATTCAAACATACATTATTGCATAGGAAAAGATATTTCTATTAATATAAAATCAGAGATTACAATGAATACAACCTCTATTGGCACATTTGCGAATCAGAGAAACTGAATCCCCCACTTGGGCTTCCACCACCTCAATCCTCCATCTCTTGATAGCAAGCTCACAAGAAAAAGGCAAGATTGGGAAGAACACCAAAGTGCTCCAAGGGACAAAGGGATGTAGACTCAAGCATAAGTTCTAGCAAGAATGGACTATAGTTTCTTTTCTCTCAATTCTCACCTATTCTTCAATGTATCCAAAGGGTTCCTTATATAGCTCTTCAGTGGGGCAATGAAGGGTCGAATTTGAGCGATCTCAAGGCATATGGAAGGCCAAGAGACAAGTGAGTCAGATCCATGTCAAGGAAAACTCCAAAAGAATTTGGCCTTTTGCACACATCCCGATGTACACGGTTTTAGGGGTCAAACCTGCGTATATATGTGAGAAAGGGTTTAAAAGTCGCGTATAGCAATTTAAGCATGTTTTTAGGGATGATATTGGAAACATCAAAGGTATAAAAAAAGTCCATGGGGTCCAAAGAGTTTGTAGAGGGATAGGGGAAGGCCATACAAGTGTGATTCACCAGGTGTGGTAAAATCAGCTATAACAATTGGACACACATTCACACTTGATATGCGCAGAGCATATCTAGCTTGCCATGTAGCCTCCCGATCATCCCGCACGCTATTAATCAAAATATTCCCAAGTGATTAAAGTTCAAAATGGTCTTCAGTTAGTATGTTTTCCACATGTTTGATGTTACAATGGTCCTTGATCTAAGAAGGCTCTCCATCCTGCCTTCTCCATTTGACACCATGATCCAAGCCCACATAAATAAGGATCTATACGTCACAGCACGCGCGAGAGATAAGGAGGAATATTGTGCATTGTTGTATGGTTGTTTGTTTGCTATAAAGGTTGACTATTTTAGGAACGATCGACCACTAAAAGGGTTGACCTGCTCATCCTTGTAAACATTATATATAGTCACCTCCAAGCAAGAGCACAACTAGCTAGCTAGTTCGTAAAATCTGTCAGTCAATATTAGAAGAAGCTCTGTAAAAAATCTGTTCTGAATATTAATATAAGTTCTATTTTCAATGCGTAAACATGTTCTTATTCCTATGAGTGATTGATTAAAACACCACCCTAATTTCTGAGAGGGACCCTCAACAACCAGTGGTTTCCATTCCTGTGTGTGTTCTCGTTATCTCCTTTCTCATAGATAATTAGTTTCTATTTCTATTTTATTTATGCAAATTGGTTTCTTGTTAGTTGATATTATCCATTTCCTTGTTTTCTATAGCATATATTTCATTATGAGTAATGATGTACTGTTAGTATAGTTTCTATTTCTTGAATTAAAGTAACCGGTCGCGCGCGTAGTTGTTTCTATTTTTACTTTCAGTTTTCCTTCCAGTTTCCTTTTCAGCTTAATTTCAAATGTTATGTTTGCAATTAAATAGAATTTGGTTAATTTAGTATCCTAGTTTTAGTTTGTAGTTAGAATTAGTTCTATCAATTCTGTTTAGCTGTGGACTAGTTGAAGTTATATTCCAATTTGTTTCATTTCATAATAGGAAATAGTCTCTTTACAACCATAGACTGGTACCAGTAATCTCTTTGTTATTTCAATTATTAACTAGGTTCAATTACTGTCCTTTATGCATCCTATTCTCATATGCATGAAATATGCTGATACTTAGATCATCTAGGCCATTTATTTCCAAATTTCCATTGTTTTCCTCATACTGACGGTGGTGTAGGCAGGGTTAAACCGCAGCCAACCCCAACCAACAATTCCAGGATCTAGTGACCCCTACACTTAGCAGGACTCCCACATTCATCCAAATGGCCATATTCTGCTCTAAAACTACACTCCTACAAATTCCCTCTGCAATCGTCGTCCCGACACTCTGTTTCTGCAACAAATTTTCCACTGTCGAGCTGAGGGATCTCAAATATCTAACGTTGCGCCCCACAACTTCCCTTCTGAAATGACCTTCCTGAAATCAGATTTTGAGATGTAGGATATAGAATGTCAACTTCCCAAATTCACTCCCATGAATCTCCCTTTCTGAAATTCTTCCCCCGCAATTGTCCTGGCTGTTAGATATTTTTCGGCCTTCATGTCAATCGTTGATCTTCTTTTTGATGTGGACTTCTGAGATCTTGTGGTTTTGTTAACTTCCTTGCAACTTCTGTTGTGGGATTCTTTTGGATCATCAGATCTTGATCTCTGGACTCAATATCCATCGTTCGTTCATTGCGAAAACTTGTTAAAGAAGAAAACCTATGGGTTGTGCCGATTGATCATGAAATTGATCAATCTAGCCTGCAATCGTCCTGATTCTTTAGCCTAACACTCTTATGCATGCCTCTACACTCTAATTCAACTATTCAAGAAAGAAATTGATGCATGAATACAGTAACTTCTCAAAAATACAAAAATGTTCATGAAAACGCCGAAGTCGGTTCTGCATAGATACACAGTTCAACATAGCACATGCAGAAATGCTAACAACCCAACAAACAAACGATTAATCTTTCTATTAAGAAACAAATGAAAATGCACACAACTTGGATCTCTCTCCTTCTGATTCTTCAAAATATTTACAACTAGGAGCCAGACACAGGTCTTTCCTCTCTCTGCAAACTTGGAATTCTAATTCTGAAGAGAAGAACCCCCTCTACTTATATAATCGGTCTATTTAACCTAAACTGTTAACTCCTACTCTTAGTGGTCCTGCAATAAAAAAAAACCACTCTACACGTGATGAAACATACCTATCTTAACAAAACCAACTGCGGCTTGATCTCCATGCAAGGAGTCATGATCTGAATGATTCTCACGCCACTAATAGGCTATGAATCAACAAAATGACTCATCCTCTACTAACACCTATCAGATATTTTATCCTATCTAGACTTTCTAGGAAAATAAACACTTGTACATGAGATTTTTGATGGTTTTACAATAAACCCCTCATTGGGATAATGTCTAGACCTTAGGGTCTGACCATAAATTTAGTAGTTGGCCTTGAGAGCTAATTCTCCTACATCAAACTCCCAAAGTAGAAAGAATCATGAACTCCTGGTCATGAATCTGCATCTCATGTCTTCCTGGATCCAAACTCTTATTTTCTGCTATCCAGAAGCTCCAGTGTCTTTAGTTTTCTTTGGCTGTAACCTTCCAGGCTTCCAAACCTTATGCTATAGTACTCCACTATCTTTTTCTTCACTGTTTTTTACTCTCCATTCAAGCTTACAGTGGTCTTCCTGCTTTACCCCGGTGTATCTTTTCTTAGGGATTTTCATTAACTCCCATAGTTCATCTATGGCACTTTTCAACTCATCCTGCTGCTATAAACAACTCTTGTTTTCTTCACTATGCCACTACACTTTGTTGTACTTTTCCCATTCAGCTCTAAACTGCTGAACATTTCCTTCAACTTTTCTCAACTCATTATCTATTTTTACTTGTAGAATTTCTTCAAATGTTGTCCCATATATTTCTATGGGTATTTCTCTAGGTATTGCTCTTGATACTTCCCTTGATATTGCGTCGAATGACATCCTAGATATTGATGCCACCCTTACTTCATTTATGCTCTTGTAAGCACCTCCCTATGCAATATCCAATCCCTATGTACTCATGTCTACAAATTGAGTTTCAGAAAGTAAATTATCTTCTAACCTCTTAGCTACAGTGACAAAATCACTCCCACTTTTCAGTATACTAGTAAAAACTACAGAACTATGAACCGATATCTTCTCTTGTCCCTCTTACAACATGAGACACTTGATTCTCTTCAAGCACTCCTTTAGTATGTTGAATCTTCGTGTCAACAAAACTCTCCTCTGTCTCTGTCTTGACAATCTTCAGTAATTTTCCTTCAAATCTTTGACCATTTCTATCAGTCAATCTAGTATTCCTCAGTCCTAAGACTGCTTCTTCTTCCACCTGAGACACAGTAGCCTCATCTTCATCCTTACGATCTTCTCCTCCCTTGTCACTAAATAAACTTCTTGGTTTCATTATCTCATCCCTCTTTGTCAGAATAGAATTATGATCCTCTATTCTTATGACAGTCCCAAAGGTCTGTCCATCACTCTTACCTTGGCTTTCTAACTAAACCAAATCTTCTTTGTCACTAAGCTTGTCCTCCTGTGACAATACTTCCTCTCCCTTCATCAGAATAGCACTCTAATTTTCTACTACAGTGAAAACTCTAGAGGTCTGTCTCACAGTCTTCTCTTGGCCATTCATACAAGCCAACTATCCCCTATCCTTAGCAACAATAGGTTCCTTCATATGAGATATGATTGTCTCATCTTCCTCAATAAGGTTGCTGACTTCATTAAGTAAGGACTCTGTAGACTCCTTTTTCTGCAATAACTCATCTTTGCTTTTGTCATTGCTTGGCAACAATCCCATCTGTCCATATGGACTAACTTGATCTTCCACAGTTTCATCTTTTTCTGTGCACTCGTCAAGGTACTTCGCCTCTTTATCAAAAATATTAAAACATATCTCATTTACCTAAGGTTTCCATTCACAATTAAACTCAGATTTCTCTAACAGGTTCTCTAGTAATAACATCTCCCTGTCAGCTTCTCCAAGCACCGTATCTTCATGCTTGAAATCTCCCTCATCTTTATGCCTTTCCTGGAAACCTTCAGTTTTATTCAGTTCTAGCACTAATCCCTCTTTAGTCTGAGACATACCTGCCTCACCTTCATCTTCATTGCTATCTCCTTCTTTGTCACAATCCCAATCCCTTTGTGACACTGCTTCTTCATCTTCTATCAGAATAAAATTCTGATCCTTCATCATTGTGACCATTCTAGATGTATGTACAACCATTTTTTCTTGACCATGCATACATGTCAACTCCTATTTATATTCGTTAATACCAGGTTTCATCATAGGAAGCATAACTTCTTCATCTTCATTAGTGTTACCTTCATCACATGAAAATGAATTTTCAATTTCCTTCTGCTGCAACACTTCATCTGTGTCTTTTACTGCAAGACACTTTTCTTCTTCACTCAAGACAACTCCAAGAAATAGATTTCCTTTTGCACAACCTACAAACACATTCAAATTGTCAGCATTAAACTCACAAGACCCAATGGTCTTATTTGATGACTTAATCACCAAATCTTCATGTTGTCCCAAGTCTGCCACAGGACTCAACAAATCCACAATACCCTTCTTCTCAGACTCTTCAAGCATAACATATGAATGCTTGACATCCTCTTTTTCATCTTTCTGTTCTTGGTCATCATCATAAGCCAAGTCCTCTTGGTTCTCAACTTTCATAGTTAGCTGGAAATCATTACTTTCACTCAGCTATGTATGTGCATGTACATGAGACTCAACTGTCTCATCTTCTTCCAAAACAGAACTCAAATTCTGTCCTCTTCCTTCATCTTCTATGACAATATTAGCAGATTGTCTTTCTTCACTCTTTGTACTTGTAGACACACATAGAATATTAGTTTCAAAACATTGAGACCTTTTGGACTCTCTTGAAGCTTCAGTCTTCAAGATTTCTCTCAGATACTCTCTCATATTGAGTATCTCTTCCTCACACTGAGCATTCATCAGTTGCTCTCTCCTCCTCTATAGCTTATGCCACTTCATCTTTATTTTCACAAGAAAAACACATCTCTGGTCTTCTTCCTTCTTCGGTAACAATTCCATCAGTACTTCCAAATGGACTTCTATCTCAACCTTCTCTCTCTCATACTCTTCATCACTCAACTTCCTCCATATGCCAGTTTCCTTGGAATTTTCTTTCCTCTCTTTGTGGCTGCCTCCTAAACCTACGCTATGACCCTTAACAGTCATCTTCTTGAGTTTCTCTCACTCTCTATGAGTTGCACTAGCCTCTATAGCAACAGTTCTCCCTGCTACACCTCACCTCACCAAACCTCCTTTGTGCTTGGTCTTTTGGAAAGTATTGGTCCTCTTTCTAGAACCCTTCTGAGCAAATCTCTATGCTCCTTCTAGGATTTCTCTCACAAATCATCTGCATGAGAACATAACTGTCCTCTTGTACTTCAATCTTCGCTTGAAATACTAGGTTCTAGACACACTTTTGTTTTCTCTCAAAAACCTTCACTAGTTTCTTTCATCACCACCCTTAATGACTATGATCTTCTTTGCTGAGATGCTTCACTTCTATTGCTACCCCTTTGCATGCATACACTACTCCTAAAGTAGATATCTATGCCTATATCTTTCTATTCAGGCTACAAGCCTCTCCTTCTTTGGCATGCAAAAATATTCCACACACAAGTTCTCTTACAGACTTCTCAGTTGTCTTCTATCTTCACAGAATAATGTCTTGTACCCCGTATTATTTATTTTTTTCCTTAGATTAAACTTACCCTCTTTCCTTGGACTTTACATGTGGTCCTGAACTTTTGCGTTCACCGCTGGTCGACCTCTGTCACGACCTCTTGCACTGCCTATGCGTGCATCCATCCTCTTGCACTAATATTCTCCTTATTACCTTAATAACTATAGACTTCTTTTATCACGACACTGTCAGATTGCCTGAGATCTTTCTTCTGTCTCAACTTTCTTAGAAATTATACCCATAATCGCAACTGTGGAACTTCTCAACAACTTCTACCCAGTCAGATCTAGAAGTTGTTTCTCTCTGACACGAGCTTATCCTTGCTCCTTCAGAAATTCTACCCAAAACATCAACTGTGGAATTTCTCAATAGGAAATCTCAACTTCCTTGCTCTGATACAAAAAATGGTGCAGGAAGGGTTAAATCGCAGCCAACCCCAACCAACACTTCCAGGATCTAGTGGCCCCTACACTTAGTAAGACTACCAAATTTAGTCGAATGGAAAAATTCTGCTCTAAAAATACCATCCCGCAAATTCCCTCCGCAATCGTCGTCTCGACACTTTGTTTCTGCAACAGAGTTTCTGCTGTCTGGTTGCGGGATATCAAATATCTAACGTTGCACCTCACAACTTCCCTTCTGAAATGGCCTTCCCGAAATTGAGTTTTAGGATGTGAGATGCGGGTTTCCAACTTCCCAAAGTCGCTCCCTTGAAACTCCATTTCTAAAATTCTTCCCCCGCAATTGTCCTGAACGCCAGATATTTTTCGGCCTTCATGCTGACCGTTGATCTTCTTTTTGACGCGGGCTTCTCAGATCCCGCAGGTCTGTTAAATTCCTCACAACTTTCATTGAGATACTTTTGGACCGTTAGATCTTGATCTGTGGACTCAATATCCACCGTTTCTTCTCTACAAAAACTTGTTAAGGCATAAAACCTGTGGGTTGTGCCGATTGATCATGAAATTGATCAATCTAGCTTACAATCATCTTGATTCTTTAGCCTAATACTTGTATTCATGCCTCTACACTCTACTTCAACTATTCAAGCAAGAAATTGATGCGTGAATACAATAACTTCTCAGAAATACACAAATGTTCATGAAAACGCCGAAGTTGACTTTACATAGATACACAGTTCAACACAACACATGCATAAAGTCTAAAAACCCAACAAACACATGGTTAATCCTTCTATTAAGAAACAAAGGAAAATGCACACAACTTGGATCTCTCTCCTTCTGATTCTTTAGAATATTTACAAGTAGGAACCAGAAACAGGTCTGTCTTCTCTTTGCAAACTTGAAATTCTAATGCTAAAGAGAAGAACCCCTTCTACTTCTCTAATCGGTTTATTTAACCTAAACTGTTAACTCCTACTTTGAGTGGTCCTGCAATCAAAACAAACCACTCTACGCATGATGAAACATCCATGTCTTAACAAAACCAACTGTGGCTTGATCTCCATGCAGGGAGTCATGATCCAAATGATTCTCATGCCGCTAATAGGCTATGACTCAAAAAAATGACTCATCCTCTACTGACACCTATCAAATATTTTATCCTATCTAGGCTTGCTAGGAAAATAAACACTTGTAAATGAGATTTACAATGGTTTTACAATAAAACCTCCTTGGTCTAATGTCTAGAGCTTAGGTTCTGACTAGAAATTTAGTAGTTGGCCTTGAGAGCTAATGCTCCTACATCAGACTGTCATTCAAACCGTCTGTTCAGACTATCATTCATCCCTTCGTCTAGCCTTTAATATTTCCATTCTGTTTTTAAACATGTTTAAAGTTTTGTTTCTTTGGTATTTGAATTATGTTCTGTTTTGTAATTAGACAATGGGTATATCTATAATTAGGACCTTATTATAGATAATTTAAAGTATCTATCAAGTTCCATCCCTACCTTTCACCTCCTTTTACCTTAGTATGTTTTGAAGTGTGTTTTGTTTTGTCTCTTTCATTTTCGATTTCTTCATCTGTTACTGTTGTAAATTTTGGTAGTTATATCTCTAGTTTAGTTTAATTTATCTTTGTGTATATTGAGATTAGGGTTAAACATGTTAATTTCTAGAAAATCACACTAGTACTTTGTAAATTGATCGTAGCATAGGATCTGTTCCCTTCACTGTGTGGTTACTGAAAAGATTCGTAGAATAGGATTTAGAGGAGTTTTCTTTATTAATTTTTCTACTTGCTTCTTTATCAAGTTTTCTTTATTAAGTTTTCTACTTGTTTCTAAGTCATATTTTCCTCACATGTGTTTCATATAAGAGTAGTATATGTTTAACTTTCAAGTAATTATTAAAAGAATTTTGTTTCTTAATTAATAGATTAGTTGTTCATAATATATTTTTCTGTTAAAGTCATTTGCTTATGGAATAAATTACAATGTTTACCATCACTTGTAATTGGACACTACTTAGTTTGCATATATTTGTGGAAGTTAAGTTAGATCTAATTCCATTTAGTTTATTCACTTCTTTCGAAAGCCATTTTGATACACCTCCTTCTCGAGTACCGATAACCATGAATGCATATCCTTAGAACAATCAAGGAGAGTGGAGCTAGATAAATTGGTTCAATCACTGTATATTTCTCAAACCACCTGTATATTTTAGTTATTGGGTTTCTTAGATTAATTAAATAATCATAATATTGTATTAAATAAAATAAATTTTTTGTAAGAGTTCTAAATCTATTCTAAACCTTTCTAATTCATAGATTAAGAAGTAGAATAGTTAGTACATTGTAAAGGAGTAGTTTACTTTCATAGAATAGTGTTATTTATAAAATACATAGTTTATGATTGATAAAGTAGAGTAGTATAGCTCGATACTACTCTAATCTAGTAAACATATCCTAGCCTAATTACCTTAGTAGTTGATTTTCTAGAGTTTCACTCGGTTTTTCATTTTGAAAGATCTTTTGATATTTTCTTTATTAAAATATTTCCATGACACCTTAGGAACCCTTCTACCTTCCCATATATTTTGTATCAACTCTAAGTTTACAAACCTCGACCGATAATTAAATATTTGGTGAATTAATTAAGACAATATAACACCCAACAATGTGCAAGCTCCACTTGCTCATCAGGAGAATGATATTTCTTCCCCTGTCAGGATATGATTCCATACAAGTAGTACATGTATGTGTTATAGACAAGGCATCAATACATTTGCGGAAAGAATGGGTAGCATATGGATGGCCATGATGTTGAAGAGTAATGATTGGAAAATGCATAAGAGGTTATTGTTTATTATACATTGTAGTCTCTCGAAGTACCTTTAGTCCATATTTATTTTTAGCATATCTTCTCATGCTTTGTTAATTTTTTTGGACTCTAGATGTAGATGGTATAGTAGCAATTGGGTCAACATCTTTGTTTGTAACAAGTTCTTTGTGCCATTTATCTCTTCTTCTCTTGTTTATTTATGTATCTTGGATTGTATGCCAATCACTGTCACTATTGATTCTTCATATGAACCTCACACTCTGTAGATGATATATTTGTTAGGCTTGTTGGAATGCATTGTTGAAATATAGTAAGCATTTGTAGTGATATTTATATTCCATAAAATGTGGTGTATGTCGATATTATTAGGAGTAGGAGGGCATGCTATTCATGATGAAAATCACTGACCATAATTTCTATCACAATATTTGAATTATCTTGTAAGGAAACAAGTGAATTACTTCTAATTATATCTTATTTAATTTTAAATTGCATATAATTTGCTTGATAACATATAATTTTACACACATAGGATTAATATTCCAAAAATATGAAAATTTAATTTTATGATATGTTGGATATGAATTTGTAGGTTGTGAAAAAAACTTTATAATATTCACATTTTATTTAATATGTAACTATAAAAAATAGGCCACAATACAACTTGCATGGAAGAAAAATCTTAACCCATGCCTTCACTATATAGGAAACATTTCATGGATAGGCATGTTTTCTTTTTGGAAGTTTCTTGCAATCCATTTTATCACATGCAATTACAATGTTTTTGAGTCATTTTTTATTAGCAAATGTTCTTCATGTACTACTAGTTTGAACAAGTATTGAAGAACAACTTGGGAGAGATGTACATGGTCTCTTTGTTATTCTCTTCATAGCCATTTTCAACAACTTCCTAGTAGGTATGTTGATAAATTGTTATGCAACATCCTAGAACACAATTACTTTGATTTTGCTTATTTGGTCTTCAACGTTGAATTGGAAAATGTACTTGTTTTCACATTTATAGACATGTTGATTGCACCTTTGGAAATTCTAGACGCCATCCTCAATAGGTATGAGTTTATTTTTGCATTATTTAAATGTAAGAGGACATGCAACATACCAACAATTGTCTATATCCATAGAAGCAATAGTTGCCTCGACTAAAATATATGCAATTTCTGAACCTATACCGATGAACCTTCATTTTTTATGGTAGCCAATTATTTCGTATGGAAAGATGCTTTCCTGAAGCACAATGTGTGGACAATGAGTGGCATTGGAGTTTTGTTCATGGTTTCTCAAACCAAGTTCGAAAATACAGACTTTCTTTGAGATCAAGACTGATGTAAACCTAGGATGAAAGGGTTGTAGTAGCTGATATCTTATTGAAGTCTGTTATTTTCTAGCCTTTATAATGATTAGAAATCTATTTGTGATGGAATATTTCTCTAGATTACATGTATTGCATAAGAAACCCCATAACGCAAGCTATATACTATAACTTGACATTCCATTAGCAGAAGGGTTCTCTTATGCATGTCTACGTTCTATTTTTCCTCATAATGGTTACTAAATGGATAATGGATATAGTAACTCCAATAATATCGACTATAAAGATGTTGGTTAGAGTTTATAATTCATCAATAGGAGTGAAAATGAAGTTATGGTTTGCTATTGAATGTTCATCATGTAAGCAAGCTTCTATGGTGGAGGTACTTCCAAGATTTATTTTCAAGTCATTGTTTAAATGATTGAATTCTTTATTTGTAGGTTTGATGATCCCTTTGAGATGATGCAAACTTTACAAATATTTATTTTTAGTCTGAAAGTGTGTTGCTTGGATATTGAAGCAAGTAATATGTATCTCACTGCCTTCAATGTCAATAACATCAAAGATAAAGTCATGAATAGTCCCCTTGATATTATTGAAGGTGCGAAGGTCTGTTTTTGAAAGGACTTTGATTTTCAATGTCCATTATTGTATGTATGGATGCAAAGATTTAATATGAGTAAATTTGGGGATATTTTAGTTGTTTTTAATGTTTTTTTCTAGGAGGAATTACATCTTTTCTCAACATTGGTCCACCAATAATATTTGATGTTAAAGTATGCACTTGTATTCCTTGAACTATAAGAATCCCACAAAACATGTAAACAACTGTACATGAGCAATTAAATTATTGTGCAAAGAGTGGGTAGCATAAAATGTGGTTAGTGTGTATGATGTATGTGATTTGGAATGTGATGTGGTAGAGAAAGACAAATTTACAGGTGAAATTGTCTATTTGAACCAAGGATCCAATTTTTCAGTTGAGATGATGTGAAAAATGACTTGAGAACCGAGACAAAAAAATTCTTTTTACTGTACTATTTCCATCGAATAGTGGTACAGAATAAAAATTTGCTGAAAATGGCTCGAAGTTCAAAATTTGTAGAATAAAACTGCAAAGAACCTCCCCATTTGCAATCCTTGTAATAAAGTTCTTTTTTAAATTTGACTTCATAACTTTAAATATGTTCTTTCCTTAAAAAAAAATAGAATTAAGGTACCAAACAGACACCTAAGAAAAATAATTTTAGATAAGAAAAATGATCAAATTTTTAGACTTCTTCAAAATATTTAATTTATTTGAGGTCATGGATGATGGTGCAGCTAATATCCTAACTAAATAATTATTCTTAAGGAAAGAGCATTATAAAGTATATATTATCGCCTCCATGTCATCTGATCGACCTATAATTTTTTTTCTATATCCACGACATTTTCAATTCGTTGTAAATGTATGATACTTGGTGTCAAAGCAACCGCGCACCCACCAAAATCACATTAATGGTCATATTTAAAATCAATTTTGATAGAAAACTAAAGGATTAATAATGACAAAAGAAATTTGTTACTAGTTTGGTATGACCAACAGAATGCATACGTCATGGAAGCAAAATATTTCTATATTTTTTTCGATATAGGTAGGGACCACTATTCATATAAAAAATAATTACACTGAAGGAGTTCATAATTGAGACGCAGTCTCAACGGGTTCCTCGTTTCCCTAGCCACTAAAATTTTGACATGTGTCCTCTGGTGATTGCCAAATTTAGGCAGTTGCATGTATATCCGGGTCGTCACATTCATCCTCGCTGGCTCCGCGTGCACACAATCTATAATTGAACTCTTCACGCTTCCTCCAATTCTGCGAAAGCATGGCTTTCTTGACAAGTTAGTCGGATGTCAGGATTTCAATGCACCACCCCACTACCAAATCCTTCAGTTTTTGAGGATGCAGGCACTTCTTCATCTCTTTTGACGACTTAGGTTTTCTCGAAATGAATTTGGAAGAAAACTCGCTGATTCTAGGACAGACTATTAAATTCTTAAGATGCTTTTTTTCTTATGCTATACAGTTATTCCTAGTGAAAAACTCAATTTTTACCTCCTGGATCAAACAAATTGTAGAAGGCCTTAAGTGCTTTAAATTTATATTTATTAAATTTCTTGTTTTCATTTTAAATTTCTGGAATCTCAATCTCCTTGAAAGAGGTAGGTCTGTTTTCGAACTACAAATTTAAGTCAATTGTGGCTGAAATTTTTTAATGATTTTGAATACAATATAATTTTTCTAAGACATTTTATACTACCCATTTTTTCAAGATTTAGAATGAGTTGAACTTACTTTCTTGTGAAGGTTGAATCGATGGGTAAAATAAAAATCAACATATCACAACAAGAAACATGTCTTCTACACTCTTAGACCTTCCTGATTTCTGATTTCTAGTTCGGATTGCGGAAGTCGGCTCCTTGACTTATGAAACATGGTTCCCGCACTTTCATGCTTTTCTGGTTTTCGATTTCCGGTTCGAGATGCAAAAGTCAGCTTCCATACTTTTGAAATACTTTTGAAACTTGCAATTATTCACTTTCCTAGGTTCCGCACTACGCTCTTCTGCATCGTCGATCAAATGATATGGAGAAAATCCTGTCGTTGTTTTTTAATGCAAGAAAACGTTTTATGAAAACAATCAATAATATACAGGAAAAAAACTTTGAATCAAAATCTATTTCTATATACTTGTCGTTGGTGGGTATAAACATTGAATCAAAATTTATTGCTATATACATGTCGTTGGTGGGTATAACAATTAATTTGTGAAAGACTCAATATTTTTACCTCTTGGATCAAACAGAATTGCAGAAGGCCTTAATTCCTTTAAATTTATATTTATTAAATTTTTGGAATCTCAAACTCCATGCAAGAGATTTCCGCCTTCTGGCTCTTTGGTTTCCATTTTCTGGTTTCAGAATGCTGAAATCCATGAAGCGGCATGCTCACTTGTCACTTTTCCACTTTGTGAATTCCGACCTTGCGATTTTTTCCTTCCGATATCCGAGATTCGGTGCGGATGAGCATAGTGCAGAAATCAGAAAATTTGGAAGTCGAGGAGAAGCAAAGTCCAGAAGCCAAAAAGTGGAGAGCGATAACACAAGGAAAAGCTAAAGAGAAAGTTAAGATTTTCATTATCCAATATCCAGTTTGGAAGAGCATAGAGCGGAAATCAGAAAATTCGAAAGTCGGGGAGAAATAAAATTCCGGAAGCCGGAAAGCAAAAAGTGGAAGCACAAGGAAAAGCTAAAAAGAAAGTTTAGATTTTCGATATCTGCGATTCGATGTGGTTAATCTAATATGAAAATAGTGGTTAATTTTCCAAATAGTCATTAAAGTATTATATCACTGCTTAATCAAGAAGCTGACCGCTAATGCTATAAATAACTGAAACAAACATAACATTTTCATTATATTCAGTTTGTAATATTATGATATCACATTGGATTATTTCATTCAAGAAGCTCAATGCTAGTGCAGTTAAAAATAAAATAAATTGCTAAACTTTCATTATATATACATTTATGAAGAACAAGATTTATATATCCGAAGTGAACTTGGTTTCAAAATTAAAATGATTTAAAATATGCACTAGGGAATTAGTATCCATGGAATATGTTATATTTCCTTATAAACAAAATAAAATATTGAATTGTGATTATATGTAAATTTACCAAGAACAACATTTTTGTATCTGAAGCAAACATGCTTTCAAAATAATAATAAAATTGAATATATATCACGGAATTGGCATCCATGGTAAGCTATATTTCCGTTGAAGTCTGGAGTATTTTAGTACACTAGATATTTTCAATCAACCAAGAAATAAAAACTTAGTATCAAGTAATACATCAAACCATTCAATTAATACTTGATGGGCTTGTAATTCTTGTCTATTTATAGATGCTTGTAGTCATCCTCTACCTCCTTTGGATCCTTCCTCTTGGCCATGCCAGCGGAACACATGTTTGGACTCGTCATCACATTCATTAGAATTAGCAGTTTGCAGCAAGGATGGTGATGATGTAGACCTATGATCTCCTCTCCGCGATTCTGAGCATTTGTTTCAATTGGTGACTCCTACCAATGGATACTATGCACTACAGTAATTAACTCCATGGCCTTATCCAGAGGCTTCAGTGGGATATCCGACGGGACGAGAACTCTTGACACTGCTTCCACAGTAGTCCTGTGTTTTTTTAGGACAATATTTCTCTTACCGGCATCACAATTTATTCCTAATTTAATTAACATATTTACCCAGATGTTTGGACCTACTTTTGCATGAACAAACTTCCCAAGCAGAACAATAATTATAGACATCGTCATTCTTCACCAGCATTCACTCACTTTGTATCTTCGAACGGTTGTTACTATGGAATTATAACGAGACAAGAGGTTGAGTTTCAACTATGATTTCGTCAAATCCTCACACACATCATCATCCAGTGCCATTATGAAAACAAGAACGGTCACGTGACCTCTTGATCTGATTCCTTATGTGAATATGCCAACTACACCACCCCTTTTTGCTATGATGTCATCATATTAATCGTGGAAGGGACCGCCAGCCTCACTTGTCATTGACCTCAAGTTATCTCATGGTGTGTGGACTTGACATTTATCACTTCATCGATCCCTTCTTATGATGGTATCGATATGCCTTTGATGCGCCCCAGAAAACTTGAATATTTTGATTCCGAGATGCGATCTATGCCGTCCATTTTCATTTATCTTAAACCTTCATTTCTAGCAACATGGTCGAATATATAAATGTTGTTGTTCATAAATTTATATATGATGACAGTTCAACATTTTATTTTATTTTTAACAAATATTTTCTTATGTACATTTGTAATTTCTCATTTAAAAATGTTTGTCCTAAACAATTTAGAAACTTTCACAATTTCCATAAATAAGTTTAAGAATTTTTTAAAGAACTGTGTTTAAATTTGTTTAATTGAGTTTACGACACCACTCTTTATACTATATATAGTTCATGATATAATAAGGGTGGTTAGAATCGGTAAGATATAATCTCCTTCAAATCATATCAAACACATAATAATAAAAATTAAAAATGGATATCATTATGAAAACTCAAAATCTAATGAGTGGGGAGACCTCAAAAATTCAAACAGACTATGTAGCCAAAACCTCAATGAAAAAAAAAATCTAGACCATGGATCTAGCAAAAAACAAACGGCTAAGATCAAGGTGCGCAAATAAAAACTTCCGAAACAAATTTGGGAAATTTCCAACTTACTCTTCCCGGCTTCCTCATTCCGCACTGCGGAAAGCGGCAAGGATAATTTTAGGGGCGAAATTTATCCCATGGGCTATTTTTAGGGGGGTTTCTCCAAAAAAAGATTCGCCATTTTTAATTTTTTGAAGCCCTGTTTCACCCAATTTTGATGGGGTAATCTTTTTTCACCCTAAAAATCGCCAACTTATTATATAAACGATGTAAAATCCTTGGAAATTAAAATATTTTTTGAAAAAATATCGCCAAACATTTTATAGTTGGCGTTTTAAGAATTGGTAAGATTCACAAACATTTATACACTTTTAAATAAGTATGGTTCCTTAAAATCATCCCTGGAAAGAGGAAGTCGGAAATAAATTTATTTAGGCCAAAAACATATCCAAGTTCTACATCCTGCTTTTTTCACTCTGCATCCCGCTTTCCGCACAGCGAAAAATGGATGGCGAATGCAAACACAAATTACGAAAATAAAAAAACGAAGTTTGAATTTTCGCATTTTGCACTATGGAAAGCGGTAATCGGGAAATATAAAAAATTTAAATATGAGACAAATACTTTTCTAAATTTTGCTTACTGCACTTCGAAACGGAGAAGTCGAAAAAACATAAATTTTTATTACGAACTTGTAATTTTCGATTTCCATGTTCCGCATTGTGGAAAGTGGAAGTCACACATGATTTTGGGTCGAATGTCCATCTCCCCATTTCTGTTACTTTGGAACCCACAAATCGAAAATCACAAAATTTTGGAAATCACGGAAACTATGCACTGCCTAGATCATTTTGGTCGTTTGGTTTTGGCCTTGTAATTTGTTCAAAGTTACAATTTGCGGACAAAAGAAAATAACCCTTCAAGGACAAAACAATCCTTTAGGGACAAAACAACCCTTCAAAGATAAAATAATAAAGACCCCAACACCAGACATATTTTGGGGCATTTTGAGGGCATGGAAGGGATGAATTCAGACTTTTTCCTTCTTGTTTTTATCTACAATTGCAATTACAAATTTTCAGGGAAATGACACATTTTGGGGAGGATTCGAGGCTCATGTCCGCTATAAACATTATGGATACAGAGCGAATTCCAGTTTAGTTCTAACTACAGATTCTAGACCCAGACCCAGAGAGTGTGTCAGTTCACTTTATCGATTATGGATGATGGGGTTTATACGCCTAGAACTAAGGAGACTAGATGCGCTTATGAGGCCCTTCTTCGTATGATACAACAACAATTTCGGGATCAACCACATGATATATTAAGTGAGGCCACAGATGATGTGTTAGCTGTTTTGAAGAATATAAAAAAAAAGACCATGGATCTAGAGAAAAACTAATGGCTAAGATGAAGGTGTGCAAATAAAAAATTCGGAAACAAATTTGGGAAAGTTTCGATTTACTGTTTTTGGCTTCTGCATTCTGCACTACGAAAAGCAGAAGTTAGAAATAAATTTATTTAGACAAAAACATATCCAAGTCCCGTATCCCGCTTTCCGCACTGCGGAAAATGGATAGCAGATGCAAACAAAAATTGTGAAAATAAAAAATTGAAGTTTGGATTTCTGCATTCCGCACTATGGAAAGCGGAAATAAGGAAATAAAAAAATTTAAAATATGAGACAAAGACTTTTTCGATTTCCACACTCTGGAAAGCGGAAGTCGGAAAACATAATTTTTTATTACGAACTTGTAATTTCCAATTTCTGTGTTCTGCACTGTGGAAAGCGGAAGTCTCATATGATTTTGGGACGAATGTTCATCTCCCCATTTCCGTCTTCCAAATTTCAGAACCCACAAATTGAAAATTAAGAAATTTTGGAAATCACAAAAACTATGCACTGCGCAAATCATTTTGGCCATTTGGTTTTGGGATTTTAATTTGTTCGAAGTTACGGTTTGCGGACAAAAAAAAACAACCATTCAGTGACAAAACAACCCTTCAGGGACAAAAGAATAAATACCCCAACGACAGACAGATTTTGGGGGCACGGATTTTGAGGGTATGGAAGGGACGAATTCAGACTTCTATCTTCTTGTTTTTATCTGCAATTGCAATTACAAATTTGCAGGGAAACGCCACATTGGGGGAGGAGCCAAGGCTCATTCCGAATTTAAACATTATGGATACAAAGTGAATTCCATTTTAGTTCTAACTATAGATTCCATACCCAGACCCAAAGAGCATTTCGGTTCACTTTATTGATTATGGACGATGGGGTTTATATGCCCAAAACTAAGGAGACTAGATCCACTTATGAGGCCCTTCTCAGTATGATACAACAACAATTTGGGGATCAGCCACATGATATATTAAGAGAGGTTGTAGATGAAGTGCTAGCTGTTTTGAAGAATGAAAAAATAAAAGACCCAGATAAGAATAAGGAGGTTGAAAAGATTCTTAATATAATAACTGCGCAACATTTTTCCCAGCTCGTTTGGATTGGTAAACTGATAACCAATTTCCAGGAAGTTGGTGGTGAGGTCAAGGAGGAACAAGGGGAGAAACAGGGGAATCCCTTCATGATGATGTCAACATTGCGGTTGAATTTGAGGAGGAAGAGGATGATGATGACAATGATTTGGTGTTGGGCTTAGGGTAGACCTAGGTTTATATCATTAACTTCACACCAACAAAAAGACCCACAGTGTTGGCCCTTTCGGCAACAACTTGCGAACAGGTTGCAGTCTCACCCGAAACAGCTATGGGGTGCCATAGAATCAGGTTTCTGCAAGCAGAAGAGGGATATTACTATACCTTTAGCCTTAACAAAAAATATTTATTCACTTATATAGCTTCGCAATTAGATAAACATCAGTTTCTTGCTTAACCCTTAACTGGGAATTCACAGCGAAGTTAATATTTAGCAGTTATCTGAATTTATCATTTATCTACTTATCAATGCATGAAAAGAAAACATAACAGAAACAACACAAAAGAGCAATCACAACACAAGATATAACGTGGTTCACCCCCAGGGTAGGGGCTACATCCACAGAACTGCGCTTTTATTCAACTTTTTACAAAACAACAGTTCTGATCTGCGCACTCAGCTGCAAATCCGTCCTTCAAAGTCCTTAAGCTGTGCACTTAGCTATAGACCCCTTCTTACAAAAACCCTCTGTGCACAGAGCTGCAGAGGTCGTCCACGCACACAGCTGGGACTTAACCTTTCTTACAAAAACCCTCTGCGCACACAGCTGCAGAGGTCATCCACGCACACAGCTGGGACTTAACCTTTCCAAAACCTTCGCATCAACTTATCATAATAGAACCTACTATAACCTTACTTGAATCCTTTGCATAAGTGCCTTATTTATACAAGTGCACTATTACAATACCATGGACTTAAACCATGGGCACCTCCAAATCATGGGGCAATTTACAAAAAGAGGGGCTTTGACCCAACCCCGACACCCCTAAGACTATTTTGTGTCGCAACTTCGCTTACATCTTTGCGCAAAAAATTTGGAGTTACCAAAATTAGTGACCGTTAAGGCGCGTGCCCAAACAGGCCCCTAAGACTCACCAGTGTCCTGTCCCGGGACACTCTGCTGCTTGTCTGGCGGAAGAATCTTGTTGGTGAATATAATGAATTGCTTGTTGAGGCCACGTATGATATCATCGGTTGCTTTCTCCTTCTCTACCAACTCCTGTAATGCTATTGTTGATGCATCGCTAGCCTTTTCCTCGGCAACTGCATCATACTCCTTCAGAACTTTGAGCTGGCTGTTCGCAGCAGTGCTCAACTCCAAGGCCTCGTTGATAAGGGGCTGCATATAATTTTCCAACAGTGTTGCTTTCGCTTTGCACGACTCAATTTCCTGCTGAAGTTCATTACTTTGCTTTACCTTGAGCATCTTCTGCATAGGAGGCAGAGTCTTAATTTTTGCTTTCACTACGTCCAGCTTGGCCTATTGTTGTTTGATGGTTTCTTGTAGCTTTTCTACTTCTAGATTTTCCTATAGTGTTGTCCAGGAGTCGATGCTTTCCTCTAGTAGTTTTGCTGCACTGTTCACAAGATCGGAGATATTCGTTGTTGAGGCCTGAATATCTCTATGACGTTACTCCATGACCTCTGGTGGACTCTCCAGCGTGATGCGAAGTTGAAGTTCTACAATCTGAGCCTCATGTTCTGCTTTTATCTTTTCAATCTCGTTGCGAGACTATTGTGCATAGTCTTTCAGCTTATCAATTCTTTGCTCCGGTTCTTCCTCAGCCTGAATGTCGAAGTTAGGAAGACTCCGACACGCCTCATCCAACACTCACACCAGTGTAGCCTGCTTACATTTTGCATCCCTCTTCCTCTGCTCTGCTTCTTCAAACTGCGTTGCGAGGCTCTCACTCTGCTTCATGGTATTTTCCAATTGCATTTGTGAGTATTGGTCTCGTGCTTGGATCTCCTTCATGATTGCTAATTGACAGAGATGCAGCTCCGTCATAGACATCTTGGTGTAATCTATCCCGACGGTCATGCTCATCTCCGAGCGAGACGCTGCGTCAGTTATTATGAGGGTTGCACTTGACACTTGTCCCCTATTATCTCTAGCTGGCCATTGCCTTGTATCTGGCTGTGCGCTTACAGGGGCACTGCTTGTTGCAGGGCCAGTCGCTAATTTTTTTGCTAACTCCTTCAGCTCTGAGATTCGCCACGCTATGCTGGTGAGGGCATCAAGATGCGTAGCTGCAAATTGTGACCACTTGTTAGTTAGTACCTTTGTAGACTTTGTCAGAGCCTGATCAAGCTCTTCCATCGTGAAAAAATATTCTTCGACAATATTTTTCCCTTTGACGCCTTCTCTTTCTTTCTGGACTGAGGCTTGGTCACTTCCTCTACCTCTGGCGACTTGCGCTTATCTGGTCGATTAGGGTCTGAGACGGTTTTGATCGATTCTTATTCTTCTTCTTCAGCTCCGCTATCTCCACCCTGGTCACCTTCACTCTGCTGCAACTCACTTTGTTCTGTACTGTCCTCTGGTGGGTCTTGCTACTGCGTCTGACTAGGGTCTGCACCCACATTGGTCACTGGAGGGACTGGAATGTTGGGCTTTGTCCCTGCATCCTTCATCCATTCAGCCGGCCATTGCTGAACTACTATGAGGATGTCTTCCTTGGTCACCATGTATGGAAACTTCCAGCATGCATGTTTCTTATCTGCGCGGGCCTAGATGAATACATTGTTCATGTCGGCCTTGAAGTTGGACACTCCATCATACTGAGAGAATAGCTCATTACTAAGCCACGGTGTCTTCAGAATCTCATATGAGATACTCATTGAGTAAAAGGTGAACACATAGTTCATCATCTGCTATAAGGTTTTATCCTGCGAAACCCACAGAGATGCGTACCTTACTGCGCCAGGCATGTTCGGTGGAACATCAACAAACTACGCCTTGGTAGGTTCTTTCCATCCTACTAGTGCAATAAGCACTACCAGCCATGAATAGTGAAAGGGTCTACCTTTCTCCTATGCATCGCAGACATCTTCAAGGAATTCCTTGGCATTGTACTCTGCCCATTTGTAAATGTAGCCTTCCGCACAGTTTGCAGCAATACTGACAATCGGGGCAGACACTTCATGTGGTATACACTTCCTCATCAATTTGCAGGCTAAGAGCTCAGTTGCGAAGTGAATGTTTTGGTGCTAAATTGTCGAGGTTTGATATCCTCGCTTCCATTTTGTCAGGTCGAAGTGGTCCTTCATGCTTTGTGCCAGCTTCGTATCTTCGTGTTTCGAAGGAAATTCGATCCCCAGATTAGGCCCTTCCTTCGGTAAGCCTGTGATCCTATGAATGAGCTCGCCATTGATAGGAATTCTCTTGTCTCCTATCCATAGGTTCCCATCATGCACTAGTGCCAATAGCTTCTTGACTACCACCGTCACCTGTGTGCTGTGACCAAAGTGGGGGACATTTAGCATCTTCAATAAGCCAACTTTCTCCAAGCTAGTAGCCCACTGTTTCACTTCTAGTAACATCGCTCCAGTCTCCGGATATTTGACGGAGTGTAATTATGTTCCAGGTGTGAACTATGGAAACTTCCCATGATCATTCGTATCATGGTCTGCATACTTAAGCCGGTCTATTTTCCCTGTCATGGTTCCAACCAACTGCACACCCTGTGGCACAAAAGGGGTGCATAATGTGAACTTTGTTGTTTGTCGAGGTGGCTGAACTCTTGGTTGAACAGGATGAAGATATGGTGGATGCTACGGTGCAATGTTCTCATACTCACCGAAGTCTTCAAAACCCTCAGGTGGGAGCTCTGCTGAACTAGAAGGATTCATTTCGGTTTCCTCCGGTGTCTTTCTCGATGGCTTGTGTCTATCTTTGTTTCACTTCGAGCGTACTTCTGGTTTAAACTTCTTCCTGGTTGATCGTGTCTGCATTGGTTGATTTGGCACTGGGGAAGTCTCTTTGTGGGGTGCAGACACAGGTGGGTTGCTCATAAATTTCTGCAGACCCCTTTGTTCAAATTCTCTCAACAATTCCTGAACTTCGAGATCAGCTGACATGGACTCAATTGTAAAGCTCAAAGAAATGCATAATGTGAACTGCGCAAGCCTGGGTGTCTTCTTATAGAATCCATCGACGAAATCTGTCATAACTGTGCATTGAAGACACCAAATCTGATAGAGATCTTGTCCAAACGGTGGTAGATTTCCCAAGATCTCATTAATACGGGCAGTTAATACAGTTAATGTACTGGTGCCGCCAATTTTATTTTTTCCAACGGTCGCATTTTAAGCTCTGACACATTTTTCCTTCTTCAGCTCAACCAGTAACTCTGGCTGTGCCACAAAAAGGACATTCAACACTTCCTGACACCAACTTCGATAGAGCTTCGAGCTTCGACCCAGGACATAATGTCTTCCATAGCCTCAATGATTCCTTTCATTTCTAAGAACTTTGTCGAAAATAAGTCTTGATATTCATGGAGAAGTTGGGTCACTTTGCTCACCATTTCTTTATCCCAATAATCTCCAATGGTAGCGTACTTAGGCTTTTCTTTTGATCCAATGTTTACTTGCCTTGTCTTCAAGGGCTGAGTCACTTCAGGTAATTCGACTGCTAGTCCATGTACTTCACAATGTCCTTCTGACTCAAGAATATTAATGTTGTGTGGGTCATCATCCTCATCAATTGCGAGGTTATAACATTCTACTGCATTAGCTTCTTGTTCCTCCCAATCAGGATGGTACTCTACTATTTTTTTATCATCAAACACCTTAGTATGGATCATCCTAATAGCTGCGCCTAAAACATGACAAACCTCATTAATAGAAAATGTGAGCACAAAACTATCAACAAGATATCCCAACTTACAGTACCATGGAGAAGCTCCACCTCTGCATACCCGTTCTTTGCTATAGGTTCCAGAGTGTGCACAAACCTATGTACCCACTCTTCATGGGGTACATGCTTCCATGCTTCATAACACTGCTCCAAATGTTCCTGAGGGCTAGACTTACCATTAAACCTGCTTCACACCTCATGAGGTTGATCCATGAATCTCAGGTGAAGAAACTTTTGACAAGCTTCCCAGCTATGAATATGCTTTTTATGACCATTCCACCATCTGGCTGCTGTTGCTCTGAATACTGAACCTAGAGTCTCCATTTTCTGTGAGTCTGGTACTTGTTCTGAGAATTGTACAATAAATTCTCCTGGGTCCGTCAAGCCATCAAAGCTAGGCAAGACTCTTGTCTGTGAACCACTCCATTTGAGAGACTTGGTAATTCTTGCACATCGATGTCCATGTAGCTCATAAAGTCTACTCTGCCAATTCTCTAGGCCTTCGTCTGAATCAGTCATGCAAGAACTATCACACTGCCAATCCATTATAACTTCGGCAGTAGGATTAACATAGTCTTCTTCTTTAGCTGCGATGTTGTAGATATGATCCAACACATCCTGATCTCCATATCTGATTGGCTTAGTATACCTTTCTCCTTGAGAAGGGTCCAAGGGTACTATGACTCTCAGACCTTTGCCTTCAAAAGTCATCTGTCTTTTCTTAAGGTTGATGACTGCAGAATTGTCTAGGGCCCATTAAATTCCTAGTAATGTTGGATAGGGGTTAATATCATCAATTATTTCAATGACTTCAAAATCTGCTAAGGTACTGACGCCATCAATGTCTACTGGGACACTAGGGAATATTCCTAGGGGCACAATCTTCTGCTGATTGGCCAATATCAACTATATAGGGGACCATTCGAGGGTAGGTTTTCCCATTTTCTCCCATGTCTGCTTATTTAGGACATTTACTTCTAATCCCAGTTCTAAAATGATATCAGTCATGTCATACTCTCATATCTGAGCATGCAATCTCATTTCTCTTCCAGTTCTTCTAACTCTATTAACAATTTTTTCCTTACAAGAGCTTCGCTGAGGTTCGCAAGAAGCAATAACTTTTTGTAACTCATTTAAAGCATTCTGATTTCTTAAGAGCTTCATACAACTCTGTAAAAATGATGACAGTGTACTTACTTTATATGTCGGAGCATCTTGAGATTGTAACTGTTGTCGATGTTGTTGCGCAGGTGCTACTGATGTTCCCGGATCAGCAAAGTCTTTTTTGGCTTCCATAAATGTTTCTTTTTCTCTTCCAACATCAAATGCTGTAATTTTCTATGGGGTCTTGGGGACCCAAGCCTCGTCAGGTTATTTTTCCTTAGTCTGCACTTGTGTCGTAGCTCCACTCCTTGTAACAACGTTAATGGTTGGGACAGTTATTTTCTCTACAGTGATCATATGAATGTTCTGAGTGGGAGGGCCATTTCTTTCTTGTATCTTGGCTATCAACTGTGGGCATTGCTCGATCACATGATCGACTGCTCTGCAATATCGACATGTCGTAGTTGGGTTCCGACAGTCTCTAGCTAGATGTCCTGCCTGATTACAGTTATAGCAAATAACTTGGCCTCAACCTCCTCCAGGAATACCACCATGACCATGACCTATGAAACTACCTCGAACACCGTGGTAACCATATCCATCATTGCCTTGTGCATCGTTTTGTACCCTATAAGCATCATAGGTTCGCTCTCGCATGAGGTCAAAGCTACGACATTCCTCTTCGTTGTGTCCAACTGATTTACAGAACTTGCAATAGGGGTTCTTAGGTACCTAAACATATCTCTGCAGTAGATAGCAATCTTCAGGTCGATGCTGACCAGTTGTTCTGCAGATCTCACAATATAGAAAATTAGGGTTAAACGGGTTTGGTGCACCAGTATTCAGATAGTTCCTTACTGCAGGACACTGCTCTTTGTCATGTCCTTCTATCCTACATCGTGTACACCAAACCTCTTCACAAATATATTTCCCCTTCTTCATGTTGCGAAGCTCCAAAGCCATTTCTGCCAACTGTGCTTGTATTTGGGCTATGCTAGAATTATCTTTGACAGGAGTTGTTTCCAGTTTCATAGCTATTTCCAAAGCTTCTTGCTGGTCAACAACCTTCTGTTGCATAAGTGGAGTCCTGATGTGAGGTAATAATGCTGCAATGAACCATTCTTTATGCTGCGCTGGTCTAATAGTGAAACTAACTTGATCCAATAGAACTTTGAACCTATGATCAAAGTCCCAAACTGATTCACCTCGCCTCTGCTGAATTTCTTTTATTTCAGTTATGCACTATGACTCTGATTTAGGCCTCTTAAATTCTTTGGTCATTGTTGTTTTAATATCAGCCAAGACATGGTTCTAAGTGCTGGAAAAATTCATAAACCAGGTCAAAGCTCGATCTCTGAAAGAAGTGACCAGCTGCGCTCTTCTGATATCTTGATCCGTAATATTCTTAGCAGTCCACATAGATTCGTATAAGAACAAAAACTGCTCTAGATCCTCTGATCCAGTTCCTTTGAAGATGGGTAGCTTAATGTCATCATTCATATGGGCCATTTTAGATCTAGGGGGGAGGGAGGGGGAGGAGGAGGGTAACTTGCTGAGGTAGACTGACCTACGACAGGAATACTTGGGCTAGGGTTACTTTCAGACTACGATGGGTTCTCGAGGGTAACAGATCTACGCTGCGGAGTTATAGGAGGGTTTCTAACAAAAGAGGTTTCTTCGAACTTAGGGTTTTCTAGACTTAATGGGGTATACTCAGTATTTTGACCTAGGATATCGGGTCCAAAATTTCTCTTGTATCTTTTACCACTTCGCAGCAAACCACTTTGCTCGACATAGTCACTTTCGCTTCCAAACATAAGTTAGTAGCAACAAATCTAACAATCTAATTCTATAAGCAATATGCCTTTTTCAGCCAAGAGCATTTTAATTTTCAAGCTAAATGAATTCAAGTACTTACCCCTTGGTCCTTTGAAAAACTGTTGTTCAGCTTCATTGAAGAAAGTACTTGTGTCAATGGCAAACTCCGTCACAAATGCTTTAAGGTTTCGCGTTGTCCAGAAATCAACGGCTCGAGATACCACGTTGTTCACTGTTTTCAATATATCAATTCTTGCCGGGGTCTAGTCAGTAAACTGATCTTTGTTGAAGTTTGTCTTTCTTTCTGTCAACCTGGATAGCCACTGGTGCAATTCTATGTGGATACTACCAAAATAAATTTCATAAACATCCGAAAAAATGTACCTTTGCAAGAAATCGTCTGAGCTACAATGAGGATCCTTATTTTCTTGTTCAGCAAATTTCAAATAGGTCTCCTCAATCCAGTCACTGATTTATTTTACTGAGGGTCTCCAAAACATAGCCCTCCAAGTACGACGTAGATCCCTCTTGATCAGATACTGAGTTCAATCAGAAACGGAACCAATTTGTTGGGCTTAGGTTAGATCCGGGTTTATATCATTAACTTCACACCAACAAAAAGACCCACAGTGTTGGCCCTTTCGGCAGCAACCTGCGAACAGGTTGCAGTCTCACCCGAAACAGCTATAGGGTGCCGCAGAATCAGGTTTCTGCAAGCAGAAGAGGGATATTACTGTACCTTTAGCCTTAACAACAAATATTTATTCACTTATATAGCTTTGCAGTTAGGTAAACAAACAGTTTCTTGCTTAACCCTTAACTAGGAATTCACAGCGAAGTTAATATTTAGCAGTTATCTGACTTTATCATTTATCTACTTATCAATGCATGAAAAGAAAACATAGCAGAAACAACACAAAAGAGCAATCAAAACACAAGATATAACATGGTTCACCCCTAGGGTAGGGGCTACGTCCACAGAACTGCGCTTTTATTCAAATTTTTACAAAACAACAGTTCTGATGTGTGCACTCAGCTGTAGATCCGTCCTTCAAAGTCCTTAAGTTGCGCACTTAGTTGCAAATCCCTTCTTACAAAAACCCTCTGCGCACACAGCTGCAAAGGTCGTCCACACACATAGTTGGGACTTAACCTTTCTTACAAAAACCCTCTGTGCACACAGTTGCAGAGGTCGTCCACGCACACAGCTAGGACTTAACCTTTCCAAAAACTTTGCATCAACGTATCATAATAGAACCTACTATAACCTTACTTGACTCCTTTACACAAGAGCCTTATTTATACAAGTGCACTATTAGAATACCATGGACTTAAACCATGGGCACCCGCAAATCATGGGGCAATTTACAAAAATAGGTGCTTTGACCCAACCCCGACACCCCTAAGATTGTTTTGTGTCGCAACTCCGCTTACATCTTTGCGCAAAAACCACGGAGTTACCAAAATTAGTGACCGTTAAGGCACGTGCCCCAACATTTGGATTAGGTGTTGAAAGAGTGTCATGATGCAGAGAATGATGATGATAGGAAGGAGGGGCACAAGGAGGATGCTATGTTGTTGATGATGATGATGACATGGAAGAAACAAACTTAGGATTGAATGTCCAGGACATTGATGCTTATTAGATTCTGCAGAATATTTCACAGACTTATTATGTGACTGATCCTCAGCACAACCAGAATCTTGCTGAGGAGGTTTTGAAGATACTAGTAGAGGAGGGCGATGTTCAGGATTTCGTAAAATACTTGTGATGCTTTTATATTTTGAGAAATTTGATGTCTGCTTCCATTTTGTATGTATTCAAATACCAATAAATTGAAATTTGATTCTGCACTGGAGATGCTACATAGGAACTTTAAGATGTTGACATGTTTGCTAAAGCCTAGGGTCTCAATCTCCACTTCAAATTCATTTCTCTTCTTCAAAATATTCTTCACCACCACCTTCTTCCCTTTTGGCAGAGTGACATTGTATACTTATTTGGATGCACTAGATCCAATCACATTCTTCTCTCTCAAGCTCTCGAGAATGCAAGACATGTTTAAATCAATCTGCCTTTTGTTAAAATTTGTCTTTTTCCAATTCAATTCTTTCTCTCTTCACTTTTCCATAAACAAATTTATCAATTTAAAGTTGGTATTGAGACAAAGTGTCTTGAGGTTGGTTAAGATGTTGAATCCTGGAGAAATGTATCCAAAAAAGTGGTTAGATTCCAAGTTCAAATACGGAAACTCACACAATTCATTGATGTGATCATGTGGAAAACTTGCCCCAGACATGTTCGTTGACAAAGTCCTTCCACATTCCGCACTTCTTTCTTCCTCCCTCCACCTTTGGAACTTGGAAGATGGAAACATATCAATCGATGGAATTATTCAACCATGGTTCCACCTTCCACCTTCCACCTTCAGAACTCATAAGTCAGAAAACTATCAAACGATGGAAACTCTATCCATGGTTTTGCCTTCCACATTCTACCTTTCCGCCCTTTAGTGCAGAACTCGAAAATCTAAAAACTTAACTTTCGACCTTAGCCTTTTCTACACTTCCGACTTCCTCTTTCCGACCTCGAACTTTGGAAATCGAAAGTTAGATTTCCTTAGAATTTTTTTGTACTTCCTTCTTTGCCGACTTAACTTAGCCTTTCATGCCAACATGGTCATTGGAATCTTCGTCGGCTCCACTCAGCCATCTCAGGCGACATGTATCAGCACCACTTAGACAGTTCAACTGACACAACAACTTATCGACAGGCCCAGTGTGTAGGTTCCTAGAGAATTTACAAGGAAGTCAATAGAAGGAAATAGTCCTATGGATATGAGGACTTTGCATCCCACATTCCACACTGTGGAAAACAGAAAGTGGATGAAACAAAAAATTGTGAAAAGAAAAATCAAAGTTCTGATATTTGACACAAATACTTTTTCAATTTCTGCATTCCGCACTGCGGAAAACAGAAGTTGGAAATACAAACACTTTTATTACAAACTTGTAACTTCCTATTTCCATGTTCCACACTGTGGAAAACTGAATTTGGATACACAACCATTTTATTAACACAAACTGACAATTCCCAGATCCACACTGCAGAAAGAAAAAATCGAGAATGGATTTCCCCGATGACTTGCAAAAATGGATCTGTGCTTCCCACACTATGAAAAGCGGAAGCAATAAAAATGAAACTTAGAAAACAAAAGGTGCTTGAACCATTCCCACGTAGAAAAGACTCTCTACTCAAGCTGTTTGAAATAGTAATATCCTATGGATACCAGGCCTCCACTGGCACAATGGTTTTTAGATGTAGAAGATCTGCTGTGAGGATAAGTGTGAAAAGATTGAAAAAAAATGATTCCTGACTAACTGTTTAAGGACACATAAACAGGATGAGTAATAACTTCAAAATAGGACTATTGTAGGATGTAAAAGATGAAAGAGAACAACCATTTAATGTGAAAACATGCAAATGAATATCACTTCTTTCAGCTTAACTTCAGACTAACTTAACAAATAAAATTGCCAATAACTCTGTCCAAAGCATTAGAGATACACAATGAGTCCAAGAGACAATATTAATTAACAAATCAATATTAGAGAGAAATAACCAATTATCAGCAATGTCAATGATCATTTACACCAAATGAAGACATTCACTTGATACACATTGCACATGTCAATTTAGTAAAGAAAAATCAACACATGAATCGAGACATTTATATTAAGCCACCAATAATTAGCAAGCCAGATAGATTAGGAGATAGACTGAAATTCATTAAAAACATTCAATGAAGAACCATGGAACATAATATGAAATGATTCTAATTTTATTAATCTGCAAAAAATTACAAAGTTCTAAAACCACAAACTTTCCTATTATGTTCTTGGTAGTCCTTTATCCTGTGTAAACCCCTAAGAGGCGGGATTACAAAATCAAACAATTTCAAGGTTTTCCAAGGGAAAAATGCCACTTGGCATGTAGGTTCATCATCTCATCAATGTATTGAAAAATGGCCATGTCTCAAATGGATTTTTGTTTTGTAGATTTGCGAGGTGATCTCCTTCTTCTTGATTTTATTCCACTCTTTTAGGTACACCTGTATTAGATCCATCGAAGAGTAAGGGATATCAATCCATGTCTCGATCTCCTACATGGAAAGATGATTTATCTGCTGGATATGCTCCTTAGCTGCATCGAAATGTTGTTGAACCTGTTCCAGCTGGAGTTTTGGTGAAGGAACCGAAGCAATAGGATCTAACACATGCAAGTGTAAATAACCAAGAAAAACTTTAGAAGACGACCAACTACATTCGCAAGTTGAGTGTCCTTCTCTGATTATAGATTCCACTCAGTCATAGATATTCTTGCATGTCTCAATTATGAGCTCAATCATTTTCGCTTGCATATTGTCCAAAATTTGCATATCATATGGCCTATCTAAGATATGCATTTGTGAATCTATCACCTGTTCGAAATCTCTAGATGATGCTCTTGTTTGATCATGGTGGGTTTTCAAATTTTGAGAGTGTTGCCCAAACAAATTATATAAACCCTGAATCTCATCAAAATAGGTATATAGACTGATCATGGGATCACGAAAATCTTCATTTACTCGACAAAGTACCTACTTAAACTCTTCTAGTGTCATATTTGAAAAAGAAGAGGCTGTTGATTCTCTCTGAGCATCCTTCACTTGTTGCTTAAGGATGACAATATTTTCTACTTGCTACTGATTGAGAACATCTGATTTTCCAAGTTGATCTTTGAGATCTTCTATATTCTTTAGCCATTTATTGATTTTTCTCTCATATTCTTGTTTTAGCTGCTTAACCTCTTATTCATGTTTTGCCTCAGCTACTGCTAAGTCCAATCTAGTATTTTGCAATTCTTATTCCGTATTAGTAAGGGTCACACTCAGTTGTTAAACATAGTCGTAATTATCCCCTACAAAAGCTCCCATTGCAACTGCTATATCTAATGCCCCTTGCTTGAGATCAGGGACATCTGATTTCCATATAACTTGATTAAGGGTAGGCATTTGTTGGTTGATTCCTCTCTTGTCCTCTTATCTCCTCTCTTGATCGTATATTTTCCCTTCTTACTCCAGTAGTATTTTCCCATATATAACACAACATCTTCTCCAAAATCTGCCATTCCTTTAGGGGTGAAATGGTCTATTGTTGAGTGGTAACTAGGGGATTGGTTTCTGTTTGGGAAAGAGGGATTTCTATACTGAGGGATGAGATGTTCATAGGAGAAGTAAAACAATTAAATGTGAGGGATGAAGAGGAATTTATTATAGGTGTATCAACTTTAGGGGAAAGAGTTGTAGAGATGCAAGGAATGTTTATCTGATAAAGTGGGGATGTTGGGATAAGATGAGGTGGAGAATGGGGAGGAGAAGAAGTATGAATGGGTGAGTCAACTAGTATTGTGGTAATATTATTGCTAGGTTCTAGAACTGGTGAAGTATTAATTTCAGAAAAAGACTGTTGGGAAAATGAGGAACCTAAAACAAATTCAGACTGCTCAAGACTGGGAATGGATGATACCAAGGAAGTCAAAATACTAACTAGACAAGTGGAAGGACCAGTCTCTTCCTCAAGATCAATTTTTATGTCATGAATTTCAACATCAAAGGGAGGAAGAGGATTTACCTGTCATATGGGAGGGACTTGCACGTGTACCTATTCTCTTTAAGCAATTTGTAGTAGGGGCATCATTTGTTCTTCCCTGGGATCCTGTTGTGATTGGACCTGCTCAAAACTCAATTGGGTCTTTTGCTTCTTACACTGTGACTCAACCATTTCTGTATGAGTTTGCAATTGAGAACTAATTCTCTCAAGATTCTTCTTAAACTCTGCTGCGTTTTGCAGAGTGTCTTCCATTGAGGTAGGTTGAGGACTAGAAGGAGCATCAAGGATACCCTTACCTTTGCCCTTAGACTCAGTAGCAAGAGCAGTAGCAGAGCTTGCTCTTTTGCTTATTTCTCCATGTTATTCTTTTGAAGGTCATGCTCTATCTTCGGTTTAGTTTCCCTATAAGGAAGAGTATGATCCTTAATGTCCTTTTGGTATTTGTAGATATGATCCTTTAACCTATGGATCCTCGATCTTTCCCATTGCCTCTCGAAAATCCACAGCTTCTCTCAACATAGAATCATCAGGATCATCTTCATGAACATACTAAGACTTAGCACGCTAATGCACAAAGAGGTTCTGAAGATAATATTTTGGGTCATGCATCCTCTTGGGTGCCTCTCCCAAATTCATGATAGAAATTTCTTTACCCAGCACAATTGCATGGGTAGAATTATGAAGTACAAGGGAAATTTGGGCCACGCATTTTTCTTGTGCTTTGTCAGCTTGGGAAAAAACCCATCGATAATCATATGTGTTATCTCTAAGGTTGTTTCACCTGTTTATTTTTAAATTTTTTATTATGACTTGTTTTTATTGTTTTCATTTTGCTTTGTTTTATAATTTATGG
Organism: Pseudotsuga menziesii; assembly: GCA_001517045.1. Classification (NCBI taxonomy): domain Eukaryota; kingdom Viridiplantae; phylum Streptophyta; class Pinopsida; order Pinales; family Pinaceae; genus Pseudotsuga; species Pseudotsuga menziesii. The sequence goes on from LPNX010557074.1 coordinate 90,977, forward strand.
TTGATTGATCGCCATTAGGGTTTCCTTTGTTACCTAAAATCATCAAAATTTTCATTCATTAACTATGAGCCCATGTATGTGCAAAAGAGTATATGTTATATGGTGAATTCTTACAGCTAGCAGCGCTTATCCAAATTGGCAACATATCATGAACTGGCAACATTTTAATTTCTGATGACAGAATGTCCAAATGGCGTTTTATTGAAAAGTTTATTATTTATTTCATAGAATATAAAATGATAATAAGCTTTTATCATATTCATAAATACAGGGCATTCAGTATGGACATATTTTAAACAATAATGCACCCCTGTCCGCGAAATGATGACTTGTGTGGTGGCATTTATGGAAGGGTACATGTGTTGTCATTTCAAAGTTTGAACAGTTCATGTGATGAGTGCTAACATTGATCGTGGCAAAATCAACATTAATGCACATTTTTCCCAAAATTTCTCTCATTATTCTGCTGAAGAAGGGTATTTGCAGGCTCATTGGTTTACTGTTTATCTCCTTTGGTGACAAGCAACATTATGTAGGGTTCAGGAAATTAGGGTTTGTTTTCAAACTCTAGGGCTTGTCATTTCAGGATTTGGAATACAGTGTATATATGCTTCCTTGCATTTCAGAGCACGTAGTTACAACACTGCTTTTCTTGAGCACACAGCTGCAGTATAAAATTCCCTGTTCAGAACAATATAGCGTGAAGGCTTTGGTGATTTGGATGATTGACAGAGGTTTAAAGGGTAAGAGATACGATGAGTTTTAGTTAAAATTCTGTTGGCATATTCATTATGTTTGGCCTACAGATTAATATAACTACTACTAGCACAAGCATAGATATTATTAACAGACCAGATGCTAGGATGAACTGAAGATTTATCACAGAGTTAACTGCAGCAGAATGTATATGTTTTTATTTGAGATTTAAAGCCCGTCGGTCCACACAACAGAGTTGGAATATCTTTAGGGTTTCAAATGTCAAAGGGAAGCGATGAAGAAGAACCAGAGGCTATTGTTAAAAGAAAACCTGGTGGTTTCATTTGCAGGCTAGAACCAAGTGATACAGATTGGATAAAACAATTTCCCAGGCCTGCCAAGCTTATGCAAAAGTCTGGATGGTTCAATTTTTGTGAAAAACTGTAGGGTTACCATTCACAAATGACCATGCTATTTATTGAAAATTACAGAGATGAGAGGGTTCAGTTGCAAAGCCTAACTGTTAGAGTTAATGAGAACTCTGTTGCCGAGGCCATAGGTGTTCCTGCAGAAGGTGAAAGATGGTTTAAACAACAAGATTTTAAAGAATACTTCAGTGAATTATTAATCCTAGGAGGTGAAAAGCTTGACTGGAAAAATAGGGTGCATGTTAGTAAGATGAAACCAGGATGGAGGGTCCCCCTGGAGGTGATTCAAAACTATATCACCTGTGATGGCGGGTATGAGAGAATATTAAAATGCCATTTAAAACTGTTAATGCATATCAATGGAAATACACAGGTAAATCTCCCGTTCTATTTACTAAAAAGTCTCCAAAAGATGATAGCTAGGGTTCAAAGTCATCCTCAGCATACAACCCGTTCTGTTTACCACTAGGGATTGATCAAATTATTGATTTTAACTCAGTTACAGAGGGAGAAAAGAACATGGAAATCCCTGCTAGCAGAGCTAGGGTTTAGGGATAATCCAAAGGAGAAAGGAAAAAGAATGTTGGATGATGCTAACCAGCAAGCAACCAGTCCCAAAGAGACAGTTCAGAAGGCTGAGAATGAAGAAAATAATGCTGGTTGTAATCCTATACAAGACAGCTTATGCCCTGAAACACCCTGCACACATGAAAACACAGAGAAACTCAGTGATATTCTTAAAAACATACCTTCAAAAAAGAATATTTGTAAACATTTATGCAAAGAAGGCAAGCCAAGAACCAGACTGAGGGAAAAGATGCAGATTGAGGAAAGAACAACACAGGAAGGTGACAGGGATGTTGTAGTAATAGAAGATGTTGCTAGAGAGGGAATAGTACATACAACAAGGGACCAGTATTGTGAAGATATGGAAAAATTCATTGATATGCAGGGTGTAGCAGGCTCCATACCAACAGTTTTCTGCACAGACAGGCAAGACAATTTTGATGAAGGCTCAGTATCAAAAGGTTTACATGAAGAAGGAGGTCACATAAGAGAAGAGGATTTGGAAATCTCCCCTGAACTGAACCAATGTAAGAGGTATTTGCAAACCTATAAAGAACAAACAAAGTACTTGCAAGAAATAAATGAGAAACTGATGGTGGCTAACAAAAGACTCCGTGAGGACATGGAAGACAAGGAAGTAGAATATCAAAAGCTGCTGGTGATTTCCAAGGATATTCTCAGGGAAAAGCGAGCCATTCAGAGACAGCTGGAGCAAGTCAAAGCCCAGAGCAAGGAAAAGGATAAAGATGCTGAGTTCGTTAGACTTCAAAATCATTCATAGGTTCTTAGTGACCTAGCTACATTAGTAGAGGATTCTAGAAGCCTTTAGGAGTTAAACTGTTATTTGGTTTTGAACTTATGTTGTTTATTTTGACTCATGTATTACACTTGTAATCTAATACTTTTTAAAGGGATTAACTGCCCTATATTAGAGGAGGTTCGATCCTTGAATATAGGATCTATGGTTAGTTTATGGATAGCATTTTTTGTATAGAAGGAGGTCTCGACTAGGGGACTGGAGGTTGGCAGTTTTGAGCTTATGCAAGCTCAATTGTAAACATTGTCTGTGTAGCATAAGCACTCTGCAGCTTCAGTAACAGGTTCTATTTTTTAATGAAACATGATGATGATTTTCCTATGTATTTTATGAGTTGTTTTTCTAGTAATTTTATTATGCACACGGTCCATTAAATCCCATTGCACTAATTCTTACTATGAAAAACAATTATCTTTATGTTTTCTAGAAACAAGGAAGTTTCACTTCTGGATTTTATGATCATAGTGACCATGATATTGAATTTTGTGTTTGATTTTGTGTTACACAGTTCTTGTTGATTCTTTTGTAGCTCTGGTTGACCTACCAACCTACCTTTTTGATAACTCTATGATTCTTTTATAGTGTTCATAATATACTGGTATATGCAGTGATGATTGTGTGATGTGTACAAAACAGATTTGATTTCATACTAGTCTAGATTTGCAGTGATTGTTTGATTTTACTCACAGCCTTTATGTTATACCAGCCTGGTACATTGATAGTAGTGTAACCTTGTCCATAGCTTTGAATGTATATCAGTTTGATTTTTATTTTGATTTCATTGATTTGCACCTTTGAGAACAAGATTTCCTTAAGCTTGAACTCCTGTAGTCTATGTTCAACTTTAGGGATAACAATATAAAAGGCCAATTCCTGTAGTACCATATGATCAGGTACAATTCTCAATAGCAGATGCACTGTATTGCTGCCCCAAATCCTCATATAGGAGAAATATTCTCTAACATACCAATCGCCATGTACTGAAATTAATGCCCTGGCTCTCTGAGAAAATGCCAGAGCGTTAGCCTTGAAAATTTTATGGTACATCGACCCAACGAATACGTCACAGATCTCGTAAATTCAAGGAATGAAATTGTCCTCCTACATATCAGAAAAATATATGTACACGGGGGGAAAATTCTTGTTCCAGTTCCAATTTAAAACGGTGAAAGGAGAAGTTGCACAGAAAGCATCCATCACAAACCCTGCCATGTAAAATGATGACTTTTGGTTGGTTGAGGTTTTAAGATATTTCTCAATTTCATCTTTCAAATTGAAAGATAAAACCTGTGTCCAATTGAAAGAATCACGTGTAAGAAAAATGTGATGAGCCACAGGAACCCACTTAGCTTTGAACAAGGAACAGTTTGTCGACCCATACAAGTGACAAAACATAGCTTCTAGTAATGAGAATGGTTCCCTAAACCATGAAATTGGATACGAATTAGCGAAGGTTATCAAATGTTCCCTAAATAGTTCTATGTTGTCCATCCAAGACTTGAACACCTCTTCATAGTTGAACCGGGTAATGGCCTCATCAATAAATTTTGATGTCAAAAGCTGTCTAGGAGGTCCAAGTGCATAAGCCCTAGAAAATATGTCAAAATGGAACGATGCAATAGGAGTGTGGGTATTTTCAGTGAAAGAGCGTTCCTTATGGTTTGCATAGTCCAACACCCACTTCAAAGGGTCTGTATAGGGCATGAAAGGGGGTCTAAAAAAAATGCAGTGAAGATGAGAACTTTGAATTCATTCATAAGTCAACTGATCATGGGTGATAGAGGATAAATCATCATTGTCAAAAATTCTGTAAATCCTAGACCAGTCCAGGTACAAGGTATTAGACACACGTCCACTAGTATATGGAACACACCAGCGTTAGGATTTTTGTTCTTTTGCTCCTCAAGGGTTGTTTTCAACCTAGTGTTCCTGGAGGTGGTGGAAATTATTCGATTTGATTTTGGAAACCATGTTTAAAACAATGACATGAGTTCAAACCAACAGAAAAAATGGTCAAGTGGTAATTACTTAATAGTGAAAAAGATTAGAAAACTGTAAATCCGTGATCTGTAGCAAGGAAAAATATGCAGTAAAATCTTCGAACATAGAAAGAAAGCATCGAAAAAATGGTAAAAACAGTTGTAACTTCAAACAAATTTAAAACCCAAAATTAAATGACAAAAATTATCTAGACCGTAGATCTAGGATATATGGACGACTACAATCGAAGCGCCAAAATATAACAAGATAGTGCTAAGGTCCTGTTGAGGCTTGGAAAATTGCAGGAAACAACAGTAAGGGATTCTCCCCAGTCAACGTTCCCAACTAGCCCATGACTGTTTGGTATGGGGGATCTGTCCAGTTTGCGGTCCGGCTACCGTAGGTCAAGTAACAGAAATAAAGGGTTTTACCGGTTACGGCCCAGTCCACCGTGTATATTTTTGTATTTTTTAACTTTAAGTATGATATGCAAGTGCCTATCTAACATGCAGATTGATAAAGAATACGAGGAGTGGTCACAATGTGATCCGCAGGTTCTTACCTCTCATCTTAAACTCTCTCGCATCTAAATCACACACAACAGAAAACAAGACTAACTAAGTTGTCCCTATGGAGCAATATTATCAATTAATGATTAATGTATTACTACTCATATGTTAAGATAAATCACACATAGCTATTCTTAGAATCAAAACACATAAACATGAATAGAGATATGCACAACAAGATTGCTCGTCGTTTGTTAAAACATTCATTACTCATAGTGGAAATTATCATAAAATAAAGCAGAGAACATTCATACAAGAACATAGGTTCATAAAGTTAGAATGATCTCACAGTTAATGAAACACAGCTAAAAATGAAATAGTCCCCCTTCAATATTGTTCATTTCATCACATTTGAACATTCCACACAGCACTTCCTCCAACAGGAAAAATTGTAATTATATTATTGCAAAACAAAATAGTTCCTCTTACAACAAGTTTTTCACAAGTATCACTGGGAAAAAGGCCTTCCTTCCTCTTTCTTTCCTCAATTTATACAAAAAACAACAAAACCTTTGGGTCCCCCCTCCCTTGACTTGTGACTTTTGGGTTCTCCAAACCGTTTTGTCTTTTGTGAGTGGTCATGATTCATACGAACGTTACATTTCAACTCAAGATGAAGATTTACAAAACTTTGAAAGAAAGACCGGCCTGGTAACTGATGAAACCCCAAAGCCCCAGACCGTGTTTTTAATGATGTAACCCGATGGTCCTTTTGATATCCATTCAGTCTCCAATTTTTGCTTTCTTCTTTATGCTTCATCTTTTTATTTCTTCAGCCAATTTCCTTTTTTGCAGCATAATCATCAACTGAATCTAGAAAATATCCTAGTTTTACTTGTAATCATAAGAACAACTCATCATTAATCTGGACTACCTTCAATAAACATAAACCAAATTACCAATAAAAACAGCGTTAAAAGTGGAACCTAGTACTGGGGTTTCTTCATGAAAATATTAACTTGATAAAAAACAAAGAACACTTCATCATTTATGAAACAAGTTACAAGCTCATAACAGTGGCGGGAAAACGAACAAGCATCGGGTATATAAAAATCTCCATCGACAAATCGAAACACTTGACATCGATCGATTAGTTCACTAGAACGCCGCAACAGCGGGTGGCCCATGGTCTCGGGGTTCCGGAGAAAAACCAAACATTGTTGAGATAAAACATTAGAACAGGGTGTCTAAATGTCATAGGTCAGATCTACTACAACATCAGACGGTTAGTACGCTACAAATCCACAATGGTGGAAGTTATACAGTCCAAAAATTCTGCAGACTAGTCAACATTGGAGAAAAATAGAACAAAACAACAACGAAAGGAGAAGCACTGTGGCGGACGGTTAGTCTACTCCGGAGCCACCGGCGGAACACAATGATCCCATGACATTTGATTAGAGTCAAAACATTCTGAAAAAACATCGCAAAGCAAACATTTGAAATGATAAAAACCACATGATCGGCGAAAGAAACAACTAATCATCGGTCCAAACTCTATTTGTCCTCCGAAATAGCGGCAACTAAAATTCCATTTCAAACCTTGACCAAACTTCAACAGTGATAAAACAACATGAAACTTGCTAAGTTCCACAGTCTAGAGCATTTGTAGACACAAACAATTTCCCAAAAAGCAAGAAAACAGCTGGCCTCAAACAATCCAAATGTGTAGCAGAGTGGAAACAAAACGGTCTTCAACAAAATCAACAAGGAGGGTCCAAAATTTTTAGGAATTTGGGAAAACGTTGCAGCTGCAACAATTGGCAGCTAGCTGGTGAACCCAGATCTCTGAACAAACTCTTCCTTAAGTAACAGATTGTTTAGCAATAAAAACGACATATTGAAATCTTTTAGGTGTCTGGATTTCAATAATGGAAAATATATGTACTTTTAATCATTGATGATGGTCCAATTTTAGGAAAATGGAACCCAAAATATCAAAGTGAGGATAACTCTTTTGAGGCCTAGTAGATGAGTTTTATTTTACCTCTGTCTTTGGGTAGTTTCTAGCTTGGACACCATAGAATTGTAACATATGGTAAACATAAATATTCATTTGTTCCTCATTCCCATGCCACTTTTGCACTTTTGGTGCTTTTTTGAACTTTTGTTCTTTTGAGTCCTCCTTATGCCTTTCTTTCTGATTTTTTATTTTTATTTTTATTTTATATTTAGGCTCCTCTATTCATAATGTCCTTTTGTGTGAGAGATGTGTTTAACTTTCAGCTCATGGACGGAGAAGAACTTTTGGCAATCTGTACTCATATGATTTAGTACTTTGTTTCGATAGATATTTCTTTCTTAGGATTTTTTACTCTTATTAGCCTTTGAGCTTTCAATTCTTGGCATGGGATCATTTATATATAATATACTGTTTACCCTACTTCCTTTCCATGGGTATTTTGCTGTCACTCCCTAGGACAGTTTTAGATGTGAAATGGATGGAGCCTCGAAATAGTATTCTAGACCTTTTGATCCTGAGTTATTTTACAGGGATTCAGCGGGACTTCATTGAGTTAACAACCATTTAGGAAAACTTCTTAACTAGAATAAATTCTATTAGATCAACAATAGTACATAGCGTTATACCCAAGGATCTCAGTTAATCCAGAACCCTAATGCTTTCCATGCAACCAAAAGTTTGCCTCTTTTATTGAAATTAAAAGAAATCTAAACTAAAAACAAAATCAGAATGAAATAAATGAAAGTGGACAAACAAATCAATTTATTTATGTACAAAAATTTAAAAAAAAAATCAAGAAAAATAAGGTTGAAGAACTAAACCATTTACTGGTAAGTTCTCCTCTCATCCTTGTAAATCTTGCAATTTATAGGTTGAGGGACCAAGTTTTGCTGCAATTTGGAAAGGGCCTACCCATAACTATTGAAACTTCGTGTGCTTTGCCTTCTCATCATGCGGGTGATCCCACTTAAGAACCAAGTCTCCCACCTCAAATTCCTTTGTTCCAGCTTTGTGCTTATCAAACCACCTTTTCACTACCTCCTGTTGTTGCTTAAAACGTTCTCTAGCTTTGGATCTAGACTCCTCCGCCTTTAATAGATTATGGATTCTAAGTTGCAGGATTTCGTTATCTGTACCTCTAGATTCTTGGGCTATTATGGAAGAGGGTAGCATAATGTTAGGAGGAAGTATAGCTTCTTTTCCATAAACAAGGGTATATGGTGACACACCTAAGTAATTATTGGATGTGACCCTATTAGCCCAAAGAGCATTTGGTAGTGCTAAATGCCAACTTCTCTGGTTTTCTATGATAGTCTTTTTCAAAATCCTAATCAAATTCTTGTTTGTAGATTCTGCCAGACCATTTCCTTGTGGGTAGTAGTTGGTAGAATAATGCAACTTAATTCCTTTTTCATGAGCAAATGCAGTTAATTTAATGGAAGAAAAATAAGTATCATTATAAAAAACTAGGGAAATTGGAACCCTAAACCTGGTCATGATATGATCCTGCAAGAAATCCATGACAGCATCTTCATTAACTTTTCGTAGTGGAATGGCCTCGACCCATCTAGTGAAATAGTCTGTTGTCATTAAAATATATTTGTGTTGCAAGGAAGTTGGTTTTATTTCTCCAATGATGTCAATTCCCCATTTCTCAAATGGTTTCGTTATCATAACTGGCTTCAGTGGTCCTGCTTCTTTGGCTTGTCTTCCCCCACACCTCTAATAGATATCACACTTTCTCACATGAGCATGAGCATCCTTGAACAGCATGGGCCAATAGTACCCAGCCCTGAGAATTTTGTGGGCTATCGTATCTCCAGAGAAATGTCCTCCAGCAGGCCCATCATGTAACTCAGTTATAACCTTTTTTGCATCTTCCTTTTCTAAACAGCTAAGAAGGACTCCATCATAATTCTTCCGAAATAAAATTCCATCAACAATCTGATAAGTAGCTGATTTAAGGTGAAATGCTCTTCGTTGCTTGGAATTCCAATGTTCTAGAAGCACGCCTTCCTGAAGGTAATGAACAAGGTATCAGTACCAGGACTCTGGTGCTGTAAAAAGAGGACATACTTTCATCATATGTAATTCAGCTTCATTTCCCCAATCGCTTTCTTCACTGTTATTTCCTTCAACCATTAGCTTGCATAGTCCCTGCCCTCTAACTAAGGAGGATGGCTTGAATTCGAGGTCGTACTCTTGTAAAGCTGTTACCCAATTGCCTCTTCTTTTTCCTAATTCTTTCTACACGAAAAGAGACCTCACTGCTGGGTGCGGGACTATTACCTTTGTTTGGTCCTTGAGGATGTATGGCCAAAATTGTTTTACCGCTTTGAAGACTGCATAAGCTTTCTTATCCACAGTTGGGTTATTTAATTTGGCCCCCTGCAGACCAGTGCTCATAAATGATATGGGGAAATCATCTCCCCCATCTTCCTTCCACGGGGGGTTCATTGTTTGACTAATATCCTATCACGTTAGTTCATTTTGTGGGTTTTAAAATTATAAAAAATCAAACCAATATATTGCAGGTATTGGGGGGATGAGGGGTTTAAGGTGGGGGTGGGTAGGGTGGTTTATAAGGATTCAGGTATAAAAAGGGGTGGGGAGGAGGTTTTAAGTATTGGGAGGGGGTTTCAACAAAAAGAGTTTGGGTCAATATCTCTTAAAATTAAGGGTATTCTGTAATATCCCACGATCGCACGTGCTATGTAAGAGTTTCACTAAGTGAAGTCCCCGTGCTTCCTTCTGAGTAAGCACCACTGCTAATGAAGCGTTAGATGCGAAAGTGTACAGAATAAAATCCTTCTCATAATTCGGACATTTGAGAGAGGGTGCATGAGCAATAGATGTATTTATTTTACTGAATGCATTCTTCTCTACGTCAGTCCACTTGAATTGTACACTTTGCTTCACCATTCGCTGCAAAGGCTTAACAATTTGGGCGAAATCAGGCACAAACCTTCGCACAAAATTTATTGTCCCCATAAATGATTGCATACCTTTTTTGTTATGGGGTAAGGGGATCTGTTCGATAGCTTTGATCCTTTCTGGGTCTATGGAGATCCCTTTCTTAGAAACCACGTGACCCAGTATCTTTCCTTCTATAACAACAAACACACACTTCTTGGGGTTTAATGAGATACCATATTTTCAGCAACGTTCAAAAATCTGTTTTAGATGGAATGTGTGTTCTTCTCTTTTCTTCGAGAATATTGTGATGTCATCGAGGTGTACCACCACACTGCGGCCTATCATCCCATGGAAAGCTATATCCATAGCCCTATCGAAAGTAGCTCCAGCGTTTATGAGTCCAAAGGGCATCCTTCTGTAAGCAAAAGTCCCCCATCTCGTTCTGAATGTAGTTTTGAGTCTGTCTTTTTCAGCTACTAACACTTGATTGTAACCTGAGAATCCATCTAATAAAGAAAATAACTCAGAACTAGAGACCATCTGCAATATCTGTTCCATGGGAGGGAGTGGATAATTGTCTTTATCTGAAGTGCGATTTAAATTTCTGAAATCCACACATAGTCTAATTTCTCTAGATTTCTTCCTTACTGGTACCAGATTTGAAACCCATTCTGATTGTCTAACTTTGAAGATAATTCTAGCATCCAACAATTTCTTTACTTCATTTTGAATTAGAGGCTCTAGTTTTAGATGCATTTTCCTCAAAGGCTACTGATAAGGCTTGACCTCGGTCCTAATAGGGATGACATGCTAAATAATCTTGGTGTCATATGTTTTCAAATCTTCATACGTCTAGGCAAACACATCTTTGTATTGTTTAAACAAACTGATGAACTTATTTCTTTCACCTGGGGAGCAACACTTTCCCAAATTCACATGTTTAGGCTCAGTTTCAGTCCCTATATTGATCAACTCGAATTGTAGAGATGAGCTATGAGTCTTGACTTCTACTGGACTTATGAATTTGTTGTTTAGATCAAACATCCGCTCTAAAGTCCTAACTCCTTTAGGAATAAAATTATCGAATTTTAGCTTGGCTTGATGTTCTTCATCATCAATGATTGCCCCTTTGAAGGTTTCGTCATTTGTCAGACATTCTAGAATCTACTGATCATCATCAAAAACTTGTAAGTTGGTAATCATATCTAAAACCAAAGGTCTGAAAAGCAATTCAATAGAACACTTGTTATTAGAGGGTACAAGCCTCACAGCTGAGGTGGCTAACAAGTCAGCTACTGCATTCTTAAGTGTAGGAATCGATACAATATTAAATGCATGAAAAAATTTAAGCAAATCCCATACTTCATTTTGATAAGATTTTAAATGAGGGGAAATTCAATGTATTTGATTTTGAATCTGTTTTATAATTATTTCATAATCCCCATACACTTTCCAATTTTCTACTTTTAATTCAATTGCTTTTCTTAGTCCCTGAACTAATGCTTCATACTCAGTTGTGTTATTTGTGCATTCAAACTCTAACCTACATGAAAGAAAATGTTTATTTTTCTTAGGATCAATTAGGACATAGCCAGCTCCTGATCCTTCCAAAGTTTTAGCTTCGTCAAAGAAAAGCGTCCAAAAATCACCTATCACTACTATACATGAATCAACATCTACATCTACAGCTAAGTCTACTATTTTACAATCAATTTCATCATCCTGTGAAAACCGAAGAAGATCGGGCTAAGTATCTGATGTATCGCTAGCTTCTTCCGCTTGATAGTTTCTCGGTTCTAGCTCAATGAAGTAATTTCCCAAAACAGAATTCACTGGTTCATTCTTACCTTCTAACTGAGTGACATTGTGCTTCATGTGGGGCTCTCTTAAAACTTTAATTTGATTTGGGATTCCTTTGTAAGGTAGCCACAGATGTGACCAGTCTGAAGCAAAATATCCATTCAGCTTTGCTGACTAGTCTCTACTCAAAACAAGTCCATAAGCCTCAGGTATGTCTGCTACTACAATATCAATGAATTGATATACCTTATCATTTGAAGATAAGAAAACAATAGCATCCTCCATTTCCCCAATTACCTTCACATTTGTTCTATCCAACTGAATGACCTTCCATGTAGATGGTTTAGGCTGCCCATTTATCTTCTTGTAGACTGATAGCATCATAACATTTACTGATGCCCTTGATTCTACTAGACAGTTGTGGACGTTGTGGTTGAAAATTTCAAAAGTAAGGAGAAAGGGTGGAGTCTTGCATTTAGGCTTACCTCCCACACTTGCTTCACCAATTCCTTCTTCTTGGGGCTGATTGTCGGTGGGAAGCTTCTCCACTGGTATTTCAAGTGCTTTCAATAAATTTTCTTTCTGTTGTGGCACATTACACATCTCAAATAACGAGATATTTGTCTTTACCTTTTTGATATCCTCCATGATGTCATAATCCATCTTATGTTCTGTGAGATTCTTTTTCACATTATTGATCTTCTCTTCCATGGGCTTAGTAGGCATGTTGATCTGCTTCAAATTTTGGCTGGTAATGGTAAACTCTGTAATTTTATTAGCTAAGGTGTTTTTTTTTTAATTTCTTTACATTCTTTTGAAGTCTCTTAATCTTCAGGAGCATAAGATTGTTTTCTTTAATCAACCCTTGGATTCTCGTTGTCACATTCGTTTCTGAGATATCTTCATGTCTCAAATCCTTTTCTTCTCCAGTATCAAACAACGATACACAGTCCCATAAAACCATGGCATCATCCTCTTGTTTTTCTATTAATTTATTGTTATCTTTTCCCTCTTTGTCATTATCCTCAGTTAATTTGGAATCCAATAGTTGATTCATCACCAATGTCATTGAATTTATCCATTGAGGACAATTTTTTTTAGAATGGGGTTGTTGGTGGAAAGTACAAAAATTATCCATACCTACCTCTATCAAATTCATAGATGCTGGACTGTATGGAGGAGGTTTGGATTGGTTGTTATCCTCTTTTTTCTTGTAATAAGGCTTATAGAATTTCTGGGCTTCCTTTTCCTTTTCCAAGTCTATTATTCTGTTAGAGAGCTTCTGCATCATCTTTGCCATTCCTTCGAAATCATGTGATTGTTCCTCTTTAGGATTAGTAAATAACAAAGATTTCTTCCCAACATTTTTTTCCCCTGACTGCTCAGGATAATCTTCGATGCTTTCCTTTTCAGCCTCTACTCTCTCTGCTTCTTCATAAATCTCTACTAGCGTAGGTTTGACTTTCATTTTCGCAAACATGGCCAAATCGGGCCCTAGAGCTGAAGTATAATAGTCAATTAAAACTTTATTCGAGGGCTTATCAATTTCAGAAAAATTCTTAAGATAAGCTGCAAATCTTTGGGTAAAACTATGCACCTTTTCCTTTCTTTCTTTCTTTAAAGCACACAGTCCTTTCATGAGAGATGCATGAGTCTTCTGGGCTGCATATTTTCTTTTGAATATCCTTTCAAAAGTATCCCAGTATGGGATTGATTTTGCATGCAAACCAAAATACCATGATGCTGCTGCTCCTTTAAGGGTATACAGAAAAAAGTCTACAGACTACATCCTCATGTTCCCCAGCCCTTAATCCTTCTATTGCCAAGTAGAAACTTTGCAAATGGTCATCTACTAAAATATTCTCATTTGGATCAAACTTGGGCAACATATTCTCAAAAGCTTGAGGTAGGTCATGCAAAGGAGGTGCTAGGTTTAGAGGTGATCTAGCTTTCCAAGCAGGTGGTGGATTTGGTGCGTTAGGTGGCTGATTTGCATTTACGCCTGCCATGAGTCTGGGTGGAGAGCGAGGAGGTGAGTGAGCAAGAGTATGGATAGGCGAACCATCAGGTGTATCAGGGCCTACTTGATTCAAAGGCTGAACAACTTCCTGTAATGCTACTTCAACTAATTCTTCCAAATCTCCAACCAACACCGAATATTCCAAGATGGGACGATCTTTCTTTTTATATTCTCTCCGGGGTAAATCAAGGATAGTGGGTAACCCTCCAATAATCTTTACATAGGCCAGTGTATGTCTTCTCAGATCATTAACTACTTGGTTGGCCACAGAAAACAAATGTTCTCTATTCTCTTCAGTATTCGGATCAGAAAATAAACTACTTTCAAAACTATCACCGGTGGAGTAACTTCGAGGAAATGGATTTCCCCAGCAAGCCATACATTGGTGGCCCTCCTTCTAGTTCCAGAAACTATTGAGGCTTGGAAAATTGTAGGCAACAACAGCAAGGGATTTTCCCCAGTCAACGTTCCCAACTAGCCCATGACTATTTGGTATGGGGAATCCGTCCGATTTGTGGTCTGGCTACTGTAGGTCAAGTAACAAAAATAAAGGGTTTTACCGATTGCGGCCCAGCCCACCATGTATATTTTTGTATTTTTTAACTTTAAGTATGCAAGTGCCTATCTAACATGTAGATTGATAAAGAATACGAGGAGCGGTCACAATGTGATGCGTAGGTTCTTACCTCTCATCTTAAACTCTCTCGCATCTAAATCACACACAACAGAAAACAAGACTAACTAATTTCTCCCTAGGGAGCAATATTATCAATTAATGAGTAATGTATTACTACTCATATGTTAAGATAAATCACAGATAGCTGTTCTTAGAATCAAAACACATAAACATGAATAGATATATGCACAACAAGATAGCTCGTCGTTTGTTAAAACATTCATTACTCATAGTGGAAATTATCATAAAATAAACCAAAGAACATTCATACAAGAACATAGGTTCATAAATTTAGAACGATCTCACAGTTAATGAAACATAGCTGAAAACGAAATAGTTTCCCTTCAACATTGTTCATTTCATCACATTTGAACATTTCACACAACACTTTCTCCAACAGGAAAAATTGTAATTATATTATTGCAAAATGAAATAGTTCCTCTTACAACAAGTTTTTCACAAGTCTCACTGGGAAAAATCCCTTCCTTCCTCTTCCTTTCCTCAATTTATACGAAAAACAGCAAAACCTTTGGGTCCCCCCTCCCCTGACTCGTGACCTTTGGGTTCCCCAAACCGTTTTGTCTTTTGTGAGTGGTCATGATTCATACGAACGTTACATTTCAACTCAAGATGAAGATTTACAACACTTTGTAAGAAAGACCAGCCTGGTAACCGATGAACCCCCGAAGCCCGAGACCGTGTTTTTAATGATGTAACCCGATGGTCCTTTTGATATCCAGTCAATCTCTGATTTTTGCTTTCTTCTTTATGCTTCATCTTTTTCTTTCTTCATCCAATTTCATTTTTTGTAGGAGTAATCATCAACTGAATATAGAAAATCTCCTAGGTTTGCTTGCAATCATACGAACAACTCATCATTAATTTGGACTACCTTCAATAAACATAAACCAAACTACCAATAAAACCAATGTTAAAAGTGGAACCCGGTATTGGGTTTTCTTAGTGAACATCTTAACTTGATAAAAAACAAAGAACACTTCGCCATTCATGAAACAAGTTACAAGCTCATAATAGCGGCAGGAAAACAACCAAGCATCATGCATATAAAAATCTCCATCAGTGAATCAGAACACTTGACATCGGTCGATTAGTTCACTAGAATGCCGCAATGGTGGGTGACCCATGGTATAGGGGTTCCAGAGCAAAACCAAATGTCGTCGAGATAAAACATTAGAAGAGAGCGTCTAAATGTCGGAGGTTGGATCTACTACAACATCGGATGGTTAGTATGCTACAAAGCTGCAATGGCGGAAGTTATAAAGTCCAAAAATTCTGTAGATTAGTCAACATCGAAGAAAAATAGAACAAAACAACGGTGAAAGGAGAAGCAGTGTGGTGGACGGTTAGTCTACTCCAGAGCCGGAATGGTGGAACACAATCAGCCCATGGCCTTCGATCATAGTCAAAACATTCTGGAAAAACATTGCAAAGCAAACATTTGAAACGATAAAAACCGCGTGATCGGCAAAAGAAACAACTAATCATCGGTCCAAAATCTATTTGTCCTCCGAAATAGAGGCAACTAAAATTCCATTTCAAACCTCAACCAAACTTTGACAGCGATAAAACAACGTGAAACTTGCTAAGTTCCACAATCCAGAGCATTTGCAAACACAAACAATTTCCCGAAAAGCAAGAAAATAGCTGGCCTCAAACAATCCAAACATGTAGTAGAGTGGAAACAAAACGGTCTTCAACAAAATCAACAAGGGGGGTCCAAAATTTTTAGAAATTTGGGAAAACGTTGCAGCTGCAATAGGCCCAAAAAATTGTGATTTCCGATTTCCGTGTTTCGAACTTCGAAAGTCGAAAATCAAGAAGTAAAGTTTCGACCAACAAACTTGTGAGTTTTCCGATTTTTGAACTCGTAAAGGAAAATGGAGAAAAATCGAAAAGATAAAAAATCATAAGTGTAAAAATAAATATTGCTGACTTCCGCAATCCGAAATCGGAAATTGGAAATCGCGAATACCATAAAACCCTTTGAAAAATAACTATATTTCCGCTTTCCACAACCCGGATATTGGAAATGGGAAATCAAGAAAGGGACATTTCCTTATTGAAAATTATAGGACTTCCGGGATCCGAACATCGGAAATTGGAAAGCAGAAAACAAACTTCAACGAACCTCCAAAAAAGGGATTTCTGCTTCCTGAATTCAGAAAGAGGGAATCGGAATCAAGAAAGACAGGTTGAAAAACAAGGTAAAATTTATTCCGAAAGTGAATAAATCCAAACAAACAAGGGTCATGAAGGAAATTTATTAAGTGCAAATAGGGAGACATAGATATGTTGATCCTCCGATCGGGGAAGTCATCAATGTATTTAGTCATGAATGTCTTGAGTTAAAACCTCAGTTGTAAGTCAAGTCAGTAGTACCCATAAACGTATTATTAAAATGTAAATTCCAATCTCCCAAAGTAAGTAAAAAAGGTTCAATTGTGGAAAGACTCAATATTTTTACCCTCTCGACATTCCTTTGCACCTCTCCGTGCAAATTCTAGTTCATATATTTTGTCCATACACATCGAGACTTACAACAATTGTACTATGAATTAAAGAAATATAAGAAAGTTCACCGTTGAAAATACAAAAGTTTACACCAATGATTGAATAAGAAGGATCGTTTTAGTAAATAAGTGTTAAATTATATTCTAGCTTAAAAGGTTTAGAAAGTTCACCGATGAAAATACAAAGTTTCCACCAATGATTGAATAAGAAGGATTGTTTTAAGTCCCTGCCTAAAGTTTCAACATGCTTAAAGTATACTTTTTGCTTTCTGTACGTAGCACCCCATCTTATATTGATTTTCTATCCCATTCTCTCTAGATGAAAAAGAGAAAGACACGGAATGGATGGGGTCTGTTGTGCTTTCTTTTTGAGACCCGATCCCTCTGGGCGCACTCATTACATGCCTTGCCTCAACCAGGCTGGTGAATTGTCATTTTCCTATAAAATTGTTTTTGTTTTTGTTATTTTCATATGTATGCTACGTGAATTATCAATTTGCTGTAAAATTATTTTTCTTATTTCCATGTGCATACTTTGTGAATCGGTAGTAGCTATGTAAAATGTAAGTGCACACTTTGTGAATCGGTAGTAGCTATGTAAAATGCAAGCAACCATCATTACCATATCAGTGGCATCCATATGAGAACTGGATTTAATAAACATCTATAATAAAAAAATGATATTGTATTTTATTTACATCATAATGGATAATGTATTATTTACATAATACAATCCCTCATAAACAAAAATGGATAATGTATTATATACGTCATATAATGTATTAAATTTATATCATACGATCCCTCAAAATCCAATTTTCATATTTCAGTTCTGCTTTTTGGTCCAATGGAGTGCAATACTTGGAGTAGACCACAAAGAATTACTAAGTGGGGGTTCTATTGGGTGGAATAATAATAGAGAAAAATCCCCAGCAGCCATAGAAACCCAATGCAGTCCAGCAGTCCAACTTTGAACTCCAAAGGAACTCCGATTCAAGGGTAGATTCGGCATGTTACTGCTCCTCGAATTGCTTGTCTCCCTAGGCATAGAAGCGTAGCTACATGCTATCGGATAATGAAACGATTACGTTGACATCAAGCTAGATAACAATACTACTATAAGTACAGGATAGGAAGTAAATGGTGATGATAGTACTATAGAATCTGGCTTAGTGCCAGAATACGAATTAAGTTCTATCCTTATTACGTTTATCTTATTGAGCTACATGAATAATGAGCACGTTAACTAAGCACTCGTAACTCCTGGTAAAGCTTGAACAGGCGTAAACGAATGTGATAAGGGAACTTCACCTGAGTATACCTCGGTGGAAACTCAAGGTAGCTAGGTGGGTGGAAACGAGGTAGCTTGGTTGCATAGCATCTGAGGAAATCGAATGTAAAGGTATACCCACAAGACACCTGGTGACTCCATACATAATAACATCCACCCAGAAGTCTGCGTACCCTCCATCCCCGTGTAAAGTACTTTCTTTTCTTATTTAATCTAATTAATATGTAGGATCTATTGCATTTTTATGTAAAGGAACTTACCAAAACCAAAACTAGAAAATCATTAGAAATTCATTGGTATACAAAAGTAGGCATGTTGATGTTTTTAAGAAATAATTTTTTTTATATTGTGCACACAAAAGAATTGGTAAATCCGTAAAAATGTTACATCAAACTCCTTTATGCCCATCCACTCATTTCATACACTTGCCACGTTTAGGCCATGCACACTATGCATCCACCAGATGTATGAGGTCGAAGCTTCTAGGTCGAAGCTTCTAGAGGCCTAGCGTGAAAATTTTCAAGGAATCCCGTAGCAGCCTTGGGAGGTCTCATGTAGGAATACCTGTTCAAATATTCCAAGACAGTCATACAATGAGCTATTTTTGAATCTATCCTATATAAAGCTTTATAGTGAATTAAATTTAATAAAAGAATGATTATGATTTTTATTATGTGTGTGCATGTAAATAGTTTATTTTGGATTTTCATATGATATTAACAGGCCCTGGTTTTTGAAATATTAGAGATTGATGATTTGATAGGCTCTCATTGGTTTGTGGGTGAATTGATCTTTCACTTTAACCTAAATTTTATCCCATTTTACCACTGCAAATCCTACTCCTGAGTGGCAACTCCTGCAATGGTCTCAGCACTGCCGAGTTGGTTTTCCTCTAGCCACAAAATCTTTTCAGATTCAAACCCTCGTTGTTTTTAGTCTCAGAGTTACGGTTGAAGTTAGGATTTTACCTTGCTAAAGTAAATTGTAGAACTGTCACTCCACTGTAGACTCCTTTGTTGAAAAATATGGGAGATATCTGAAGTTAGATGACAATACATTAGTGCTGTATAAATAGCAGCTAGACTAAAAACACAGAAAGAGAGTTAAAGTTCCAACCCATTGTAGGTCTCCAGTTCGAAACCGACTTCGTACGAGACATCATTGAGGGCTATTCTCCAATTTTCAAGTGTTTGGCAGTCGTATCTCTCCTAAAATTACAAAACCAGTAGAACATCCGTTAGATATGTTGAAGAATAACTCATACTAGAAGATGATGACATGGAAAAACCTCAAAGACCCATGGAGACATCTCATGCGATGATTTCAACAAAGAGAAGACCATCTTGGGCTCATGATATAATCTGATAAGTAGAAAGCTATGGTGCACCAGAAGGAAGCAAGATACCAAGACTCTAATCCAACTATGTTCCCTCATAGCAGTCATAGATTTTAAGCTCACCATGTAGAGATCCAATAATTTATGATCCACAGTATCATGACATACTCAAAATAAAAGGATATCATTTGTTTTTCTGTGTCTATGATTGTTGCAGAGAAAATAACATGATAAAGATGAATCAAAACACTGGAACAAATGGCAAGAACATTACTTCTCAGATGCAACAGGTAAGCAACTCTCTGGGTTTTCAATTGTGTATATTTTTCTGTGTACTGTACTGTATAAACTCTGTATATCCTGCAATGCAATGAGACTCCAAAGAAATTGGAGGAAGAAGAGGAGGATGATTTTGGGGAAGATGTGTACGCAGTACTCCAGGGACCACACGAAGCTCAAATAATGAGTATTATGCCAACAAGAGATGAAGCTACTTACTATGAGACGTGTAAATTGATGAAAAATACAAATAAAGCATCAGCAGCTGATACATCTTTTAAACCTTCTCATTCTTCAAAATTTCTGCAATCTCATTGGTGAGTTACAACCCTTCGCACTTGATTCAATTTTGGACATCCTTTACAATTAATTTTGAAAAATGAAGATATATATAATTTATGCAATTGCTTGTAGTATAAGTGGTGTCAAAGAAGTTAACCCCAGAAGCGGGACTACTATTCACAAAAGGGTTTCTGCCCTGCCCACTACAACTTTAGCTAGCCTGTGCCATGTCTTCGAACTTCGGTAAGGGTTCATTTTTAATGCATTTACCAACATTTGCAATTAGTAGCTAGTCAATCTTTGGAATGCAGGTGCTAACATGGACATGTCTGCAGAAATGGGTTTGGCTTCTCCCGTTTCGATTTGGTAAGTTCTTACTTAACCTTTTAGCTCTCTCGAGATTTCTAGGCATGAGACCACAATTGGGATTTATTGTTTACCACCAGACAAGAAGAAAGGCTCATGGTTTCAGAAGATGGCATGTTTGTCAATGAGTATACAGAGATTTTGTTATTGATTCTATTATTAAGCAAAAAATTTTGGGACAAATATACGACTGGGTTTGTAAGCTGTGGCAATGCAAAAAGAAATTTAGACTATACTTATGTATAATTTTAATTTTCTTCTTATTTTATTAGGGTTTCTATCCTACAAACTCCACCAACATAAGCGTTATTACTCTAGCTGATGTTACTGTCTACTGTTGTACTGTTTTGGGTACAAAGTCTTTTTAAAATTATATATATGGTAAATACAGGTAATTAACATAGGTATTTATAATTATTTATCTATATATCTGGTGGTTCCTTTACTTGTGGTAAATACAGGTAATTACCACAGGGGTTTTTCATATAAATTAATAGAAGCTTTCATTTGTTTATACAATTATATGAATACAATGCTATATTATGTAGTTTGAAGTTTATTTTCAAATATGTTCCAAGTTTTGAATAAAGAATGATGATTTAGAGCTGATTCTATACTAGAATTTGAGTGTATGTAATACCTTAAATTTCTGATTGCAGGGTAGCGAGTAGAGATCGTCAAAATCAGACGCTGGACACTGAGCTTCTTCTACGTTTTTGGGAACCTGGGAACCTGATTTAGATAGAAAAGAAAATGCAATATTAGTAGGAGAAAGTGGATCCCAACCGATGCTGAAGACATAGTTTTATGGTAGAGGACGTCCACTCCCATAGTTTCATCACAGATCCAAAATTACTTGCAGAGGATGTCCACTCCCATAGTTTCATTACAAATCCAAAATGGTTTTAGTTCAACTATCCTTGCAGTGGATTCTCTCCACCTGGTCTCAGAGCATGCAGTCCACCTGGTCTCAGAACATGCAGTCCATGCAGATGTTGCAAGCAGAGAAGGCCCACGTGCACTCCATGCAAATGTTGCATGTTGCAAGTTGCCCTTTGATAACCTATTCCTCATACATTTAACATTAAATGTTTGTGAACTAATGCTAATTGGAACCTAACATTAGTTTATCAATACACTTTGGTCTAATAATTATATGATGTTTGAAAACAAACTTTGATTAAAACCATATCTCCATTGCTCCTAGCCTCGAAAAGAGGCCAAATAAGAAGTAGAAGCTGTTAATTGGTAGAAAAAACGGTGATGTAAAGTTTTAAATGAAGTGAAAGTCTTTGATTGGCAAAGAAAACGGTGATAATGTTACTTTAAATCAAAACTTAGTATAAGTGGTTAAATCTTGTTTTGATATTTGTGCAAAACTAATTCAAACGGCAGCATGCCGAATCATAGAGTCCCTGCTAGCCGATGGCAGGGACTAATAAGTGTTATATTATATTCTAGCTTAAAAGGTTTATTTGGCTAATGCTAAAAACCACTTTTCGTCCCATTTCAATGTTAGGAGAAATCAATGAAATCATGGGTGAAACATTTGCTTGATATTTTCATCACATCCCATAAAATCAACTAATTTATTTTAAAAATTTTTGTTTTTTTCTAAAACATTGTTCCTAATTGGACACCATTCTTCGCATTAATATTTTTCATAATTAGAGCTAAAAGATTGCAATGACATCTCCAAATTATTTATTGATTTATTTCATAAGGAGGGCAAGTATGCCACTTACGAACTTAGTTATTTCTTTTGTAAGTTATATCTTGCAATATTGTTGTTTAAGATTTGGATGCATTGGATTTTTTTGAGAAAATAGAGTAGTTATATTTCACTTTCGTTTTATCTAATTCAATTAAGTTAATATTGTTTTTTAATTTTATGGTATTCAAGAATAATTGTTACTCAGATTTCAAAGTGATCCCTTAAGGTGAAGAAAACAAATATTGAATAATAGAGGTTTTTAATAGTGAGATTGAAGAGAGGAAATTTTTTTGTCCCATTAATTTATTTAGCTAAACTAGATTTAGAGCCCATAAAACTTGTATTTAGGGATATTGAATCCCATTGGACCACAACTCACTTTCCCCTCATGGAGGGATATTTTTAGAAGGTTTAAGGAATAAGAGTATCCATAGGTAGTGCCTCCAAGTGATCCTACCATCATAAATATGGATGATAATGTCTTTCCAAATATCAAGAGGTCACATCTCCACAATGTTACTGCTAGAACCCCTATATCCCCATGTTTATAAGTTATTGAATTTGATTATACAAGATATTAATGATGAAACCAAAATAGTCATTACTAATGATGAGAAGTGTATGGCATCTTTTTATCCCTCCGAACTTGATAATTATTACAAACTAATTAACTAGATGTTTATTTCATAAATGATTGGGTTGAATAGTTCCATAGGGGCCATGATGTTAAAATTATTTGGATGATGGATTGAAGAGAAATAGATTTATTTTAAGAAATGATGATTAATATCTGATCACAAATTTGAGGTTTACTTACATATATCCAATGGCTGCGATGTGTTGAACATATGTGCAACAAGATTGTACTTATTTTAAATATGCCTAGGCTCTTGTTGTTTATACTTTGATCACATTAGGAGTAGTAATTAATTGGTAAACCATATTATCCTCTGCTATGTAAAAATAAATGAAGAATGGTCGAAAGGATAATCATAAGCTCTTTCCTTTCTTTTACATAGATTCCTAATTTTATGATATAATTTGTACGAGCAATTCATTCCCAAAACTAAGATGGAATTGGAACCTAGCATGCACTTTGGTGCATGTTTACTGTCAAGACAAACGGGAGATTTTTTTTTTAAGTGCTACTCTTTAACTTGTGAGTACTTATTTCCCTCTTGTACAAATTATTTTTTTGGTAAAGAATGTCCAAGAATAACATTGCAAACAAGAATATAGTTTGATGCTAGAATATATGTTCCCATAGGGATAGTTAAAGAGACATGATCCCTGGGGTCTAGTATAAAAGCACTATAACTTAGTTAGTATGTCATGACATTATACACACGAGGATTGGGAATATGGAATTCCATATGACAATGTTGATTCTTGGGATGAGGTATAGGATATATTGAAAACAAATGAGTAGATAGTCAAGGTAAAAATGGCTCAAAATTGTAAGAAACATATTGAGAAAGAAGTTGAAGAGTTGAAGAACAAAGGTTGAAGGAAGAAAAGGAAAAGAAAGAGGCCATCAAATTTGAAAAAATAAGAAAAGAAGAGGAAGTTGAGAAACACATAATGACAAAAAAATTGAGTGAAAGAAACCAAGGAAGAAAGGTTGGAAACAAAATTTGAGAAACAAAGCTTGCAAAAGAAAAAAATTATAAGAAGAGAAATGAAAGAAGAAAAAAGGGAGGAACAAACAATGTAAGCATAGGAATATGCCAAATAAATAATGATAATCAATAGTAAGGACCCTTAAATACCAATGGAAATAGTTTAAACCTTGATTATTTAATAGGAGATACAAGTTTGCCTAAACAAACATCAAGTAATATAGCAAATGATAAATGAAAAAGGTTAATAATGGACATAATCTCTATGGAAAATATTCTTTCATGGGGTGAGAGACACATTCTTGAACTTGTAATTGATATTCTTGATTTATTATTAATTGTTTATAAAAGCAACAAACCATTGCCAAATAAGTTCACACAAAGAGGAAAAATTATATTGATAACAAGTTTTAGATGCAAAGAAGACTAAAATCTCATAATCACTTATAGTAGGTTGATTACTGCACATGCTTTACTACACATGTTTCTTTAGAAAAAATTAAAAAATATTAATTTAGAAAAAAATATTGCTATACGAAAAAGCCAAATCAAGTATTACAAATTTGCACAAACTTTAGTATAATATAGCTTACTTCTCTTTATTAGAATGGGAAGAAAAAACACTAAGAAAAAACACTAAGGAACAAATAAGATTGATTAAACATGTTAAGAATTATAGAAAAGATAAATAGTATAGGATATGTGTTGGAGCACCAGGTTAGTTATAAAAAGATTGGAAATTGAAAAATAAATCTCATAATATAAAGATTTTAACTTAAAAAAATATGAGTTGGGATTACTTATAAAAAAGATTAAAAATTAAATATAAATAATTAGTTTGCATTAAAATTTGAAGAACAAATCAATACCAACTACCAACTTTTGATCACTTCTGAAATTTTTATAAAACTGATAAACTTACCAACTTTTATTCACTTAATTGTTTTTTATAAACCTTATAAACTGGCCAAATGATTAAAAAAATTTATTAAAAAAAATCTTGAGACAAAGATGCACCAAATTGTTATTTAAAAAAAAAACACCTAGACTTTGCCTAGTCAAATTGTATTAACGCATAAAAACATAAAAATAAAATCATTAAAAACGAATGAAAGAATTTCATAAAGTTATTCTATTGATCTCCACGAAAGACCGCGCATGAGGCGCTAAAGAATAAAATGTTTTGACGATACACCAGCGGTTGAAAATCCTTGGATGCGATTCAAGTGAAAGAAATATAAAGTAAACCATAATAAAGAAAGCCCAAACATTTTAATTTTGATCTTTCGAAATTGACATTTCTCCCATGATAGACTGCAATCGTTTCGGATCAAGGGTGAGCTCTGCAGAAGGTCGAATCCAAGCATCACCATTGATGAAACTCTTGTCAATAAATGGCTTGGCTTCTTCAGATGAGAGTTCTTTTGTCCATTCAGATTTCATGGCAGTTTTTGCACCAGGGCCGAGGCATTTGTACATTCCATAAAATGAAGTGCTGAAATGGAAACATAATCTTAATTAATCTGTTCATATTTGGTGACATAAACAAATTCATCACCAAAATAGATATAGATAGGTGTTTATATTTTAAAATTTGGGCAAGGAGGAGAAAGAAGAGTAGTCTTAGTAGATTGTAGATCAGAGATTACATATTTATTTTATAACAATAACACTTAACTTGTAACATAAAATGTTTCTGCTGGTTATGCTTACACCACAAGATTGTGACATGGGATGGGTTGCAGAGGGCTTTCAAGGTCTGGGATATTGTTGTTTATGTTGGCAAGAGATGGAAACAATGGAACATGTATTTGGGGATTGCATTTTCTTTCAAGCCGTGTGACTGAAGTTTTGTGAGCATTTGGAGGTATCTATTCAATGGGATAAGAGGAACCTGGATGAAAATATTAAGTTCTGGTTAGAAGGCTACCTCTGTCTCAATGGATTTTATTTTGGCCATCTTATGCGTGGTGTGGAGAGCTTGGAACCATATGCTATTTCATCAAAGGAGTGTGGATCCATAGATTTACTGTACTAAGGATTTGGTGTGGTTGCACTCATATGGCTCCTTTCAAAAAAAGGAAAGGACTCTTATTATTTCCTTACCTATTATGGCTAACATGAATAGAGTTGGGTATTTTGATCGAGTCGAGCAAGGAGGTTATTGTGGGCTGGGATGGTGATAAAGATTCTGCCAGATATCTCTTACAGGTTGAGGATGGTATTGGCAGGGGCACTAATATGAAAGCTGAGATATTAGCTCTTTGGAGATTGCTCATATTTACACAAGAGAAAGAGTTACACAAGCTCTTGATCTTGGGGGATTCGCATGTGATTGTGGATTGAGAAATGAGATTCATCAACATCAAAATATTGAGTTATATCATTAGCAACAAGAGATCAGGAAACTCATTAGTTACTTTCAGCAAATTTCTTTCAGCCACATATAAAGTGAACTAAAGGTGGCAGCTGACTTTCTTTTCAAATAATCAATTGGGTATGAAAATGGGGTCATGGTTTTGGAACTCTTTCATGAAAATTCTAGTGTAGAAGCAGGTCAATTATGTTATATTTAGACATCCAGTACTATTTATTCTTTTTGATATGGACCTTTTGTTTATTGAGGATTATGGTTGCTATGGTTATTATAGCTTAGATCATTTTGATTGTGATGGATGATGGGTATTGTAAATATGACACAACTTTCTAATATATAAAGTTGTGATTTTAGTTTGAAAAAAAAAATATTGTGTAATCACAAATCAATATTCTAATCTATCATGCAACTATAAGTTAAATGACTATACAAATTTTATGAAACTTTTCTTAAAACCACAAGTTAAATGATTATACTAAATTTCATGAAACCTATTCTAGTAACACAAGTTAAATAACTATACTAAACTTCATAAAACCTCTCCTGCTATCACAAGTTAAGTGACCTACCACCACAAGTTAAGTAACTGTATAACCATGATTCATGATATATAGATTTGGCATGAATGAAGATAAAGATAAAGATAAAGATAAAGATAGATATATACTAGTTTAGGAAGATAGATATAAACTAGTTAGTTTCTGGATATAATACCTTTTACGTCCTGGTTTACCAAAGTCTGACCAGGCTTCAGGATGGAGATCGACGTTGAACTTTGATTGGATGTAGACAACGCGAGAGAAATCACGCCATGCCCGGCCAAGATATGGACTGCCAGGCCCATTTATTCGACATTTCAGAAATGCAAATCCTGTTGGCTCATCTGGTTCAGAACGGCCCTGAGCTGTTATAGCTCCAAACTTAGTCAGTGAACGTATGGCACAGCGCTGTAGGTATAATATAAACATGACGTTAGAAATAATACAATATTTCACACAGAAGAAAGCTGATATAAGCTTTAGACTACAATAAAAAAATCTAGGGTTTAGATATATAATGTGTAGATTGGACACTGTGTAAACCTCGTATAAAGATCTGCCATTTCCAAAGATGTAATCCACTGTGCCCTTAATGGTGCATTGGCGAAAATAATGGCGTCCTTTGTCGTCGAATAGAGTATCCTGGTGACCAAAAAACCCACAGCTGTAGAACGTAGCCATGTCTCCTGAGATCCTCAGTGCTACAGCTTGTCTATATTCGTAGTATGCCTTTGGAAAATGCGCTGTGTTCTGTACAGCATAAATCAATAATCACAAAAATATCAGGCAGAAGTAAACAAATCAAACAGTGTTATAAGAATATTTATATTAAACTCGGATTGGATTTAACAGGTCAGAAGCATAAATTTTATAGATCACTTCTCATATGTTCTTAGAAAATTAATTATAAACAGGTCAGATGCATAAATTTTTATCACTTCTTGAGAAATCAATGACTTTTTCATATGCCCATTTATGATAAACGGGTCAGAAGCATAAATTTTTATCTCTTCTTCAAAAATCAAATGACTTTTTCATGCCCGTTTATAATTAGTTATGGTAATGGAATTTTATTATCTTTGTGGGTTAGTTTAAGTGGTTAAGAGCAGTTTAAGTTAGCAGAAGGTTTGGGGTCAAATCCCAGGGTGGCTATGCAAAGGCCTTACTACATATCCCCACAAGGTTAGGATCAAGACTAAAAGTTTACCTTTGTTACAAAATAATTACAAATATTAGACAAGTTTTTAGAAATTTCATATAATTACAAATGCTGGACAAGTTTTAAGAAATTTCATAGCCTTTGATAATTGATCTTGAGGAAGAAGAAATGTCCATATATATAATTTCAACTGGAGGAAGAAGAAATGTACATATATAGCCACTAATAATTTTAACACGAGGAAAGGCTATTGATACCAATATTATGATTGTGTGAATTTTCTTTTCTGAATCTGATATATGATATTGAAACAAAGACAATGCTTTTTTCTAGACGAAAAATAGTAATTCCTTGATATTCATGGTAAATTAAAGGTAACGTATTACATCATCAAAAAGTCTATACAAATGACCAGTCGAAGACAGATAAAAAAGGCTTATCCATGCCAAAATAACAAACTGATACCAAACATGAGAGCTATACAAGATAGATGATTATCTGCATTCATATAGAGAGTATACTGAGAAAACAGAAAAGTTGCCCAGTCGTGAATGTTAGAAAACGATAATTATCTAGCCTTGCAAAGTTAGAAATTCAAGTTTTGTTTTTTAAGTAGTCAGTCAGTTCATTCTAAGTTTAGAGAGTCTATGTATAAGAATCAAGCATAATCGTATTCGTATTTCTCCAAATAGTAAGAATAGCAACTCATTTTAACATTGAATTTGTTCAATTATTTGTATAATTCTGTTTCATAAAATTCACAAGTGATTATATGCTTGCCTCGAATGAAATGTTTGTAGCAACAAAATAATCCGATTCCACAGCAACAGACGCACTCTTGAAAGTGCCAATGGGTCTCCCAGTTTCATCCACTGTGAACGCAGTATCATCCCATGTTATAATTGTTGAACGCTTACCTTGTCCCTGAAAAGTGATGTATGGTTTGGTCTCGGGGATGATAACTTTCTCTCTGCACAGACACATCAATCAAGTTTTACACAATATGACAGATTTGTGAGAGAATCAAAATCATCATCAAACTAAATTAAAATCAGCTCATTCTAGACTAATCATATTACTTTGTACAGTACAGGATCAGACATGTATAGCTTTGAGGATAAAAGTGAATGTTCCAACATAATTTTATTTTGACAAGCGAAATTGGTAAGGTTACAAAATCAATCAGTCCTGGGACTTGATTCTTGGACATTCTATTTACTATTTATAGCATTGAGCCAAAACTATATCAAAACACTAAATTCTAACATAAATATTATCATTTTCATATTAAATTGATTCCAAGAATACCAAAAACTAATAACAATTTACCGTATTAAACCATTCAAACTAACCCACACTACTAAATTCCAACATAAAGATAATCTTCAAATTGATTCCAAGAATGCCAAAAACTGATACAAACAACCAAACCAACGCACACCACTAAACTCCAACATAAAATATTATAATCTTCATATTAGATTGATTCCAAGATTAAATAAAAGATAATACCAACAAAAAGAAAAAGGCAAAGTAAACCGCTTTATAAAAGATCAGAAAGTAGAAAAGGGAGACAAGATTAGTTGCCCAATTATATTCAGAAAAAAGCAGAATACAGTTGGATTCGCATTAAGAAACATGAGAAACTATAGAACCTGCTTCAGTCATATCCTTAATCTTCATAGAAATATAGTTTTGGCAGTCTCAAGACAATGCAAGGTGCCCCACTGGTTGGGAAGGGTAGATCCCTTTCTTATGTGTTAAGAAATTATAATAACACATAAGAGATTATCAGTGGAACTAAGTGTTAAAATTGCCAGAAATTATTATAACACATAAGAGTCTATCAGTGGAAATAAGTGTTAAAATTGCCAGTTAATTTTTGGATGTAAACATCAGCATTATGTCTAATTGAATTTGAAATTTGAGACTTAAACAGGTTGCAGGATAAATCAAGTTAGTTTAGTGGAAATTAAGTCCTATCATTATAACTGAAATTTATCAAAGTATATTTATGCTAATCTTAAGATCCAAGTTATTATTAAAAAGTTTTTCTTAGTAGATCTAAAAAATAAATAGTTTATGAAATAAACCAAATTGATCTTAGACATGCTTCTTATTTTACTTATTGGGTGAGGCATCTTTTGGTTGAACTTTTATATATGCTATTCCCAGGTCATTAATTTGAGAGACTTGGTGTAGACCATAACATTCTGCCCTAGTAGCTGCTCTATTTGGATTAGATTCACAAAATGAATCATCAATATGAGAGTCATTATTGTGATGTATAAAAGACCTTTATAGTGGGGCCAGCAATACTCAGCCTGTTCCAGATCATTTAATGCTACTTCAGCAGGCATGCCAACTCTTGGATCTTAAACAGTTTTAATCTAAGGGTTAGCATGCCTGCTGCAGTCGCATTGAATTCTCTACAGCAAGCTGAGTATTATTGACCCTATAGTAGACCCCTTTATCAATAATGTTCTTACGTTCGTTACTTCCTTGTATAGTAGGTAAGCGTGGGTTAATATAGCCCAAGCTAGGAGGCGGCTAATAAATTAAGGAGGCAGGGTCTATAGCTTTAAAAGGTGTCGGGGGGCACCAAAAGCAAGCCTTCCCCACAACCGGCAAGCTCATAAGCAAGGAACTCTATCTTGCCATCATCTTTGCCACCCAAAGATTAAGATATTACAAGCTTGGCTATCAAGTTCACGTCATTTCCAAATATGAACCCTCGTACTCTATAATGTATATACTTGCTCTATCCGGGCAAGCTACCAAGTGGATCTTTCTTTTTAAGGATGCGCTTTAATGCTCGGTATAAACATGCCAAAGTGAGTAGCTCTAAGAATAGTCCCGATTGGGGCGGGGCGATGTTTGTTCTTTAGTTTTGAGAGATAGTCTAATTTTATTATGGAATGTTATGGAATGTGTAGTCTAAGAGGATATCACATTCAATATAAGGACAGTTTAAGAGCGGCCAACATGCATCATCTCTTTGAAGACGATAAGATTAATCAGATTGATCAGATTGCAAGTCTTCTAGTCAAGCTTTGTCGCAAAAGATCAATCACTGAAAAGAGTTTGAAGAAGAGATAGAGCTTTTTTCTTTTGGTTCCATAGCCTGCTTAGCCTGGTGGACGTTATTAAAAGCATGCATTCATTCATTCTCAATACCTTAATTGCTAGTTCCTATAGCCACACGTGGGGATCAAAATAAAATATGTTTATTAACTTTGTAATGGCGCGTTTTTAGGTTGACATCAAGTTGCAAAAATTTACAATTCGCTTGGCACTTTCCTATCTCATTCCCCATCTCCTTTGCGCAGTTGGACAGCTATCGATCGTCGGATCCGAACTGAACTGCCCTATGGATTAATTAATTACTGCCAGAACTGATGAAATTGAATTGGAGTTCGTACTTAGAACATTGATAATTACCTTTTGAAGCCGGAACCGGAAGGACTACTGGGCAGCTACTAACAACAAACAGTCAGTCTTGGACCATTTAATCGTTGGAACTGACCTCTTGGATTGAGGAACTATTCCCATAATTATAATTAAGATATGAGCTGTCTAAAGAGGGGATTTTTTTTTACTTTTTCGTAGATTTTTTACTGGACTTGGTGAATTTAATAAAATCTGTAATTTATGTTGTTTGTTGAGCAATTTTAAGTTTAGAAATGAAATGAAGTGACATAAAAACCTTTCAACACTCATACTCTTGAAAATTCCTTGAAGATTCATAATAAGAAACTAGTAAAAACCAGCCAGAAAAAGAAGTCAAAAAAATCCCTGTTTAGACAACTCCATTAAAATATTCGGTGGGGCTTGGCCATTTTGAACATTTGGAGTTAAGGTCAAAGTTCTGTTCTCGAGGTGACTATTGGAAATATGCAAAGGACAAGAACCACCTCATCTCAACCAGGCGAAGGCGAAGGACAGCAACTGACCGGGCAAGCAAGCAAATTGGCTGGTGTGGAATCTTGACAGCAGCCATACACCGGACAGCAGTGTAGGCACTCTATGGCAAGTAACTTATAAGACTTCATTTAACCTATTTCAAAAATAAAAATATAAGATGATACTCTAACTTATAAAACACAAATTAGATCATTAAAAACCTTTTTATTTGAAAGATCAAAGATCAATACTACAGTGAATGCATCTCACAGTGATTCCCAACACCCACAAGACTGATTGTCATTATACTCATGCAACTATGATTCCCAACACCCACAAGAGTGATTGTCATTATACTCCCCATTCTTCTCTGTCACATAATTTTTTTCTTTTTCTGTCCAAGAAAAGCATGACACACAGATAGGCTAAAAACATGAGGATTAAAAAATTGAACTTACTTGTAAATTCCACCCTGTATGTAGATGACAACTCTGTGCGCATTGTTTTCTGGAATAGAGTCTATAGCATCTTGTATACGTCGAAAATGTGCAACTCCCGTCTTGGCAACTGTTATCACCTTGGGTCCATCTTCTCCATTGCTTAATTCGTTCTGATTGCTGCTCGACGTCCTATCGGCAACATTATTCTTAGAGTTGGTGTTTTTTTGTATCCCTCCCAGCCAATTCTTGAAAGAATATTCTGCCTGGGTGCGATTCTCGACAGCTCCAGATCTCCCTGAAGACTGAAAGACATCAGTAGCACCATCTACGAAACTAGTATCGGAGCCATGAACGACGTCTATGCAGAACAACAATGCAAATAGCAAGATGGCCCCGATCCCCATTTTTGAAGGCCTGTGTCCTCCAACCTAAACCTAAACCTGTTAATATATCGTCTGAATTTGCTTCTCTTATATCCAAAACGAGCAGACCGTTGTGATTCAGCTGGAACCTGCATTTTTAGTGCAACAACTGTCTTGCTATGCTGGGTATTCTGCCAAACAAGTTCAACCGATCCTTCTTTCGTGGGATTTTTATTCTGCGCAATATAGCAGGTGTTAAAATATACGGAGAATTAGTAGACGATGCATATTGAATGATGTAGAGGCATCAAATGTCACTGCAAAGGATTTCTCTTTGGAATGCTGGCATAGAGGTAGCGTCCCCTTAGGCATTATTGTTTTTTGTGGATAAGGCTTCTCGTTCTTAGTTTTCTCAAGGCTTTTCAGTTTTGTAAGTGTAAGCGTGTTGGAGTTGGACTGGGGTTCTTTGGTCTCTTTGTCCCTTAGTGTGGTCCTATTGGTCTTGGGTTTCTGTAGGTTTTTGTAGTTTGCCTTGGTTGGAACTCAAGGAACTATGAGGAGAGGACTTGTGTATGCTTTGGTTGGGTTTTTTTATTATGTTTTTTATTAAATCCAAGTTATATAAGAAGTAAAGTCTTTTTTTAGATATCGAGTAATTTTATTTATATTGAGGTTTTGTTGATGGGTTTGAGTACCATGGTTAATGTTTTATTATTTTTACATTTTTGAGAAGATTGTTAATGTTTTCTTATTTTTGCATTTGTGAGAAGATTGTGGTAAGTGCTATGAAAACTGTCTCAAAAATATAGGCTTTTGTGTAAACATGAAAGTTGAATCAATAATAAAACTTTAATATTTTTTTTGTTACTTCTAAAATTTAGACCTATAAACATCAACATATTTTACATAATATAATTACAAAGTAAAAAAACAAACTCAAATGTTCTAAGTTGAATGCTCCATACCATGACACATGGTATGCAATCTTACCAAATAATATATTTGAGTTATCTCTACTTCTAATTATTAAATGTCAATGGGCTTACAAAATTGTTCAAATTAAAGGAAAATAAGCATTACATAATAAGTATATCAATGGGTTTATATCATGGTTCAAATCACTCGTTAGTAAAAATCAATGGACTTACCAGGAAGAGGAAACACAATAGGCTTACAAGGAAAAGGAACAATGCTATAATATATATATATATATATATATTATATTATTATTATTATAATTATAATTATAGGGTTCAAACTAAAGGGAGAAAAATAATGGGCAAAGAAAGTATGAAGATATTGTTATAAAACTGAATGCATTCATATAGAGTGGATGATGTTATTAGTTCAATATGTTATAATAATTAGTAAAATAGTTATGAATCTAATAGTTTTTCATTGGGTTTATTAAATATCACTCTTTTCATATTTTATTGTAAAATAAAACATTGTTTTATCTCAGTCATGTTAAATTTTGAAAACAATATTAATATATTGTTTTATTATTTAATTACTTGGACTATATTTTTTTATTAATATAATTATTAACTATTTTTATTAAAATAAAATAAAATATCTATAATGAAAATTTTAATTATTAAATTTGAAATAACTACACAAATGATTTACTTCTTCCTATATAATATTACAAAAATATTTAAAATTTATTCAATTTTAATTACTTCTAAATATTAAAATTAAAAGTAAGTAAACTATTTGAATAATCACTTTAAAACCTTCAAACCATTAAAAAATTTAAACATAATTTTTCTCCTTTAATTATTTATGTTTTTCCTCTTTTAATTATTAAGATAAATATTATTTATTCATAATCTATAAAAATAAATCAAAAAAGCATATACTATAACAACCACTTAATTTGTAATAACTATGCTTCACTTTTAATCATTTCACAAGTAACTACTAACCATTTTAAAATTAAAATAATTTAGAAAAATATTATATAATTTAAAATTTGATTATATAAAATAATTATTTATTTATAGATATTAAAATTAATTTTTAATAATAATTTTTTAATATTAAAACTATTTTAAAAATAAAATAATTTAAAAAAATTAAAACATAAAAAAATTAAAATTGTATATTTAATTTTTTTATAAAAATATTAAAAAAGCATTGTATATCTTTAAAAAGATAATACTTGATTTACTTTAAAATCTTGTTCGTATGTTCAAAAAATTTATCAAGAAACTTTCCAAATTCAAAAATCACCATATAACACTTATATTATCTTTAAAAATTAGAATATCACACTTTTATTATCTTAAAATTACTAAATATAATCCTATTTCACAAAATAATAGATTGATAAATGTAAATACACAATAAAAGATTATTTACAAGACATAGTGTAATTAAATAGCAAAGCGCTTCCACATAGAGAAGACCATAACAATATTGTAAAAGTATTTCTATTCATAAAAGCAATCATAAAAATGTTCATAAAAAGAAATATAAATAAGTAACATAACTCAAGATACTTTTTATAAGTAAATTCAACTTATCCAATAATATAAACAATATTTTTGGGGTGGCAGGAGCGGGGGGGATTCTTCTGGATCCCGGAGGACAAATCGAACAAACTTTCACCTGGGGTTTAGGGACTCGAACCAATAATGAAGCAGAGTGGTTGGCTCTCCTCCAAGGTCTACAGATCCTTCAGGATAAAAAATAGCAAAAGGTTCTGATATTTGGAGACTCAACGTTCGTCATATCTAAATTGATCCACGGATATCCCAAGGGAGCAGTTAATTGTTGTCGCCTATACAACAAAGTTCAACATCTTATGCTCAGCTCCTATGAACCATTTCATATTCTCAGATCTAACAACTCTGCAGCAGATAGTATGGCCAGCTTGGGGGCCTCTCTCCCTCAAGGTCATCTCAAATAGAACGGGAACCCTCCCATCCACAAATTTGTTCCATAATCACAAGCAAAGCTTACTCTCATTCTTATCTCATGCGTTCAACTGGGAAATTCTCTAAGATCAACCTTCGCAAGTGGTTTATCCTTTTGAAGAATCATAGGGAAAGTCTTATCCTTTGTCTCTCCATGGGTTTTATCTCCTCCTCCTTGTCTTGTTTTCCCGCCCCCTTTCGCTCCCCCCATCAACCCTTCCTTCGCCCCCCTTCCATCCCTCCCTCACATTCTTCGAAGTCCACCGTCTCTTCTCAGCTGCCTTCCTTCTTATCGCCGGCTCCCTCCATTTATTGCTCTGTCCTCCCCCTCCCTCTTTCTTTGCCGCGTGGTCTTCTTGTTGTCTTCTCGTTCTTGCGAAGGCAGTTGAATTAAAAGCCATTCAATTTGGGGACAGCCTCACTTCCCCCTCGCACGCTCTCGATCCTCTCATGTTTATCACCATGGCCTCTGCCGGTAGCAATGCGCTTTCCCTTTTCGTTCCCACTCTCGGCCCTGGATTCTACGATGCTCTGCGATCTCTGCTGCAAACGGTTTCAGGCATAGAAGAAGGGAGCCTGCAAGGCCTCCCGTGGCAGGTGCTCCCCCTTATTTGCTCAGTGGTGAAGGAGAGATTGGCTCTTGCTACCTTTTCTCCTTATTCGTGTAGTTTCCTCACAGTTTCGCAGACAATTACCACTAGTTTAGGTCTCCTATCTAGCAATCGGGGAAGCAGTTTGGTCCTAGGTTGCAGGTGCACAGGGTGGCAAGAAGGAGCCATGGGCACTCTGATATGCGGGAGAAGTGACGATTCATTGCTGCACAAGGAGCTCCTTGTGCTTTGATTCTATTGTAATAATCTTTTAGCCTCTGACACTCCTGCTCAATCTGTCCAGAGTCAGTTCAATCGACTCACCTTGTCGCCAGAAGCTGATAATATGGCACAGGCTGGGGAAAACTCGGGGATTGCGGATATTAAGAATAATTTGAGACTCCTGTACGAGTTGCTCTCCATCAGTGTCATGGACAATAGAGAGATGGCACGGGATGTTAAAAAAATGGAAGACACAGTTAGCTGCACCTCGTCTCAGATCAGCAATCATGACGCCCGTATCGACGACAACGAAAGCAATCTTCGTGAAATAATGGGGAAGGTTGATCAGATCCAAGAGGACCTCCAGCGTCTCATTTCTCTAAACCAGGTCAGTAGAGTCAACGGAGCCTCTGATGAAGATGCGCTGCCAATGGAAGAAGAATCCGTCGTCCAGCTCAGAGGCATCCCTTAGCCCTTTCATGCTCAGTTCTGTTTGAATGTTTTTTTGCCTTTTTTTGTGTAATCAGTATGTAAGGGTTTATACAACCCACGGTTATAAAAGTTTTGAACAGACTCAAAGTGAAGTGTTTTGGAAAACACAATGGATAGTCCTCTGGTGTAGCTTTCCTGCTATGCATAGATACTCTGGTTCCTTCTGTTTGTAATGAATGGCTGTGCACAGCCAACTTTAATATATTCCCCCCTTTTTAGTTTCTGTTAAAAAAAAATATATATAAACAATATTTTCTTTTAAAATACATTAAAAAAATTATATAATAATACATACTTCAAAGGTTAAAAGTTTTCCATCTAGATTACTCAGTTCCATTCCATAGAATTTTTAAAGTGAATGAATGCGTCCGTAAATGGTAGCTCCTTTACCCTCTAGATCTAAGGCAGGTTAACTTTATAATTTTTTTTGGTTCAAGGCAGGTTAATTGTATTTTTTTTTAATAATGTTTCTTATAAATAATAAATATTACAAAATTAATACTTTGAAAGGATTAAAAGAGTATGTGACTTATTATGTTTTTGGACATATAATATTTGATTAGATGTATTCATCGGATTGTTCTGAAAATAAGTTTTTTACTGTGTAATATTTTATATAGTTAATTTTTTTTTTTTTTGAATTTTTTATAAAATAATTATTGATGTTTCTATTGGTTGAAAGGGATATAAAGTTCATGTTGTTATTAATTAATTGCTTTGAACTCATGAGGTTCTTTATTGAGATCTCAGCTTGTGGCAGGGTGTTAAGTTGCATGATGCAGCGAGGGTGTAGCAAGATGCATGATGTAGCAAGTTGGAAAGCTCCATGTGTATTCCTGTACATCGATTTCGAAGAGCACAAAATTTGTGCAGATTCAAGGAATCAGTCATGGAAATGACCTCATGTGAATCCTTCACTACACGATCCTCCAAACCCATATGTTGTTTTTTAGATGTTTTAGAGAAATGTTTTCTTTGTTTTATGGCATCTACATTCCCATCCTTTCTTAGGTGTGATTGTTTGTGCACTGCAAAGGGCAAAAGAGTTTACTAGTTCTGTAAGGGCTTCTCTTTGCCCAATTTCTGAACCATCACATAAACTAGCTAGCATCCCAAACAAAATTCCTCTGGGTTTCGATCACAAAAACTAGTTGGAAAAAGAGTTTACTAGTTCTATAAGGGCTTCCCTTTGTCCAATTTATGAACCATCACAAAAACTAGCTGGCATTCCCAAAGAAAATCCCTCTGGGTTTCGATCACATAAACTAGTTGGCATTCCCACAGAAAATCTCTTTGGGTTGCGAAGATCTTATCAGAATCCAACCAAACCCAAGGGAAGGGATTTTCTAGAAAGCGACAAACATTTATCCATTCAAGGAATTCCTGTCAAAGAGAAAGGTAATTTTTTTCCGTAAAGAAAACATTCATTGACTGGGGTTAATTCGAGGCTCATGATGAACAACAACTTAGTAATCCACAACATAGATGGGGTAAATGTGGTTAACTGGATTCCAATGGCTTTCATCTCAACCCATAAAAAATTCAGTGGGATTCGATTTTTGTTTTCCTTTTATTCTCTCTAGATTTATGTCGGTTGACATCGATTCAACATACATAACATATTTTTCTTAATTGTAAAATTTAAGAAAAAATTAAAGCTTCCAAGATCACAGACTGGATCTTGCTCAGTATAGTGCCATGTATTTCTACAAGTCATGGGTATTGAACTTGTGACCACCCATAGGTCGAAACGTTGGGCCAAACCCTTGTTGTGCTTTGCGTAATTCAAAGAAGTTGTTTTCTTAATAAAGATCAAGGTTCCATAATTGGCTAATTGGGCCTCCTATATGTTAATGCCTTGCTAGCTGAATTTCCCTCTAAGGATTCCACATGTTTATCAAATGGAAATAAGACTCTGGTTTGGCCTTTTGGTGTGGATTTATATTTACAAGTACAAATATTAATACATCTAGGTCCAAGATATAACACATTTGATTCACTTTATGTTTAGTTTCAAATTCAGATTTTAATTTTGCAAGTTTTTCATAATTGTTGTTTCCAACAAAGTTTTCTCTAGCAATTAAAACTGGAACATCTCATCTACATGGAAAACGGATAAATGCATACCTCTGCATGGACTCATGTGGAACAATTCTTAATTTTTATTTTTCCTCTGTATCATCGACCATAATAAATTGTTGGAGTTAAAGAGAAAGTTGGAATTCAGAGAATTGATGTACACCATGACATGTATGGATGGTGATATGT
This sequence comes from Pseudotsuga menziesii, assembly GCA_001517045.1. Classification (NCBI taxonomy): domain Eukaryota; kingdom Viridiplantae; phylum Streptophyta; class Pinopsida; order Pinales; family Pinaceae; genus Pseudotsuga; species Pseudotsuga menziesii. The sequence continues at coordinate 130,100 of LPNX010557074.1, forward strand.
CACAATTTACTATCCCTTAATAGATACTATAGGTAAAACTTGGCAAGGTATAATAAAAGTTGGAAAATCCAAACTATTAATAAAACCCTGGCTACAATTTATGGAGGGAAGATAAGATCAACTCTCATATACTCAAAGCATTACATCTTATGCTAGAATTCGAGTTGATGGATTAACTGAAAACAATTGGGATTTTATTGGGCACTGATAACAGACCCTGGACAACCCATGCCATGAAGAAATAAGCATTAAAGGGAAGCTTAAATATTGTATAAATGGAATTGAAAAGTGTTGAAGGTGGGTATTGATTGAATGCCTTTATGCAGGTGTGTAAATGCAGGGGCCGGTAGTAAAAGAAATAGGGGCTTCATAATCACTACTTACCTACAATATCTATTACAATCTTGGCATGTTCATTCCTCTTACATGGTCTCAATGCTTTCGATTAACACCCTAACCAATGAAAATACCATACGTTTGTACTCCAACAACTTCTCATTTTTTTCCACCACTTGGGAGCTATCGAACATTATGAAGTAACTGTATAAACAATTTGTTTTCCACTCGTGTGGCATTTCCTGATGTTTCCTTCATTACATTTTCGGCAAGCATAGAGAAGTTATGCAACATTCAAACTTTAATGTCATTATCATCTTTGTAAGCATATAGACAATATTCTCATCAATATCAATTTTCTCCAATAGAACCCTACCTTCTTCCACTACTTTCCTTATGAAATGGTACTTAGTATCAATATGTTTCATGCAATCACGAAATGATAGATTCTTCACTATGTGAATAACATTTTCACTATCACAATGCAAAATAATATTCCATTGCATTATCTTGAAGTCACCTATTAGTCTCTTTATCCATATTACCTTTTTATAGGCCTCAGTAGTTGCTACGTATTCCACTTTAGTGGTTGATAAGGCCACCACTTGTCATAACTTAAATGTCTAGCTAGCATCTCCACCGACAAGAGTGAAATTATATCTTGTAGTAGACTTGTGTCCATCTCTACCTTCACCAAAATCAAAATATGCAAAAAATTTAATTTGTAAATTTGTCGATCTATAACAAATAGCAACATATGAAGCACCCCTTAAATATTTGAGTACCATCTTCACAATATTCAAATGCTCCTTACTAGGATTCACCATGAACCGACTAATAACTCCCACTACTTGGAAAATATTCAGTATGATTCTCATCATGGAAAACATGAGACCTCCTAGTGTTGATGAGTACGATATATGACACATGCGTTTCTTCTCTGCTTTTGTGTTAGGACACACTATTCAAAATACAACTTGAACCGCACAGGAAGTAGGGTGCTAACTGGTTTTGCATTGTGGATATTAAAGCATTGTAAAATATTTTCTTTTGAATTCACTATACCTTCCTACCTATTATGCCCCTGTGTATAATCATCCCTAGATTTGATTTATTTCTCCTAAATACTTCATTTCAAATGTCTTATCCAATCATTCCTTCATATCAATGATTTTCTTCAGGTTGTGTCCTACAACTAAAATATCATCAACATACAATAAAAATATAATAAAACTACCATCATCAAACCTCTTATAATATGCACAATATTCAAATTCAATTCTATTGAAACCTTGGCTCTTCATGAAGGTGTCAATCTTTTTCTACCACGTCCTTAGAGACAATTTCAATCAATATAGAGATTTCTTGAGTATGTAAACCAAATACCCTTTGCCTCTTTCTTTCTAGCCTTCAAGTTGATCCGTATAAATTTATTCATCGAGATCACCATGCAAAATTGCATTTTTTACATCTAGTTGTTCCAACTCTAAATCTTTTTCTACTATAAGTGTAAGTAAAACTCTTACAGTAGTTAGCTTCACAACTGGATATAAGATTTAATTAAAATATACACTTGGCTCACAAACATAACCTTTTTCCACCAAGTGGGATTTATACGTGCCAATAACCCATAATTCTTATTCTTTACTTTATATAGCCACTTGTTTTCAACAACCTTTATTCCCATTGGAGATCCATAAGTTTCCATTTTCATTATTGTGATATAATTTGATTTATTCATCCATGGCTTGTCTCCACCGCGTTCTTAAATTCTCTAGTTTCTTGAAATAAATTGGATTCAACATCATCAATTAACAAAGCAAAATAAGCTTGGAAATAAGGAGAATACCTTTCTAGACGCCTATTGGGATGTGTAGATATTCTAAGTTGTGGATGTTGAACTTGTTGTACTTCATGTTGATTAGAACCTTCATTTTCATATTCATCTTCAATTATTTCTAATTTAACATATATAATCTTAGGTGTTTTTTGTACCTACTTCCTTTGCATGGTTTTTTCATTAAAAACAACATCATAGATAACAATTAACTTGTAATACCTCCAGTTTTGATTTGGAATGTACTAAATCAAATTATGTAAATGATGTAAATATGCTAGTATGACTCCTAGTGTGGAGATCAAGGCCAAGGCCTGACTAGTGAATGGTTAGGCATGTATAATTTACATATTTATATATGGACCATGAGGTTAGCTTGTCTTGAGCTAACTTGAAAAATATGTGAATATTATGTTGGAAAAACAATAAAATGGTCCAAGATGAATGTGTAAAGATCATTAGAGGGGTTATGATTCCACTAGAGGGGATGAGGAAAGGGGGCATATGGGATATTAAATCCTTTGTTGCCAAGTGTCAAACTTAGAACTCATCCATTTGCTTCCATGTTAATTAAATGAGCCAATTACTCCATTTTAACTATTAAATCCAATCATTGAAGGGCATGTGTGATGTTGGTGGGGAAGCATGGGATGAATATACTTATATAATTGTTGTGAGAATATTCTCTTCTATGGTTAGAAGTTATTTCAATTGTATTTTTCTGTCCTCTTATCACCATTGGAGTTTATTATCCATTTTCTACACCAGAAGATTTAACACCATGATGAGAATAGAAGATGGAAAATATATGGACCTTTACCCATTATGTTTCGCTACTTTTACATTCTTGAAAATCCATGAATTAAGGGTCCAATAGGTTCTCCAGTAGCATACTGCAAATTGGACTCTTTCTGCACACACTAGTGAGCATTGCAAGGGTTGGAATTCCTAAGGGAATTGTGGAGAAGTGAAGGGGAATTCCTTCATTGTGTTGTGTAGGGAAATATAAAAGAGTTCCAAGGATGAGATGGCTAATTTGTATTCCTGCAAATGCTCTAAGGTGGGAAATTTGGCTAAGCATGAGAGAAAATGGGTTGTGGGTTGAGTGAGAGACTCCTATAGGTGTTTCATTTTCCTTGGTGGCCTCATAGCCTGTAACACCTCGGTTTTGACCCCGTGGTATTGAATTGCATATGATGTAAATATTTTTATTTGATCATGGTGAGGAGATCAAGGCCAAGGCCCCACCATGGATTTAGTGTGTTATGTTTTGGCGATTAGAATCGACACCGATGGTATTTTGTGCTAGCCAGACACAATTTGTTGAGACATCATGTAATATGCAAAAACCCACAACCATCTATGTCAATGCAAAAAATAATGAGATGGGGGCATGATTTCCCAAGGATAGGGAGGAGGGGGAATGTTTAACCTTGAGCCATTGGGGAAAACCCATCAAAACTGTCAACTACCCTTTTCTTGTCTCTTTCCCCAACCATTTATTTCTGCCAGAATTTGGTTGAGGTAGTTATTGCATGGAATTGGAAGAGTATGGGAAAAATTCGAATTGGGCAGAGCACCCATTCTAGAAGAACATGTTTTGACCCCATGGGCAAGAAAACACTAAAAAACGTATGCCCATTCCCTCATGCGTTCACGTTTCATTTCCCCTCACGTTTCATGCATTCAGATGGGTTGTTCATTCACGAGGATTCACCCATGTGTTGGTCATTCTTCTTGATCAGACATATGCAACGAGAATGAGCAGGTGTTGCTACGCATTTCTGCAAGTGTTTTTCCTTTGCCAAGACCCTATTTGCAGTGTTGCAGTGTTATCTTGAACTACAGAGTGTTATGAGACCCTGTCGCTTTGTGTATCAAAGTGAAGCCTGTGTTGCTGTGTCTCCCCGTGGTTTGATATGATGTGCACCCTAGTTTTTGTCTGAACTATATACCAGATTTAGGAGTGGAAGAGACATAGAATGTGCTTGATCAACCTAGTGGGAACTTCACAATAAGATACGAGTGGATGTTGTATCTACTCTGCACATCCTGAAGAGCATTGGAAGGGAAGGTGTAGCCTGAGGGACTATGGAGTAGAGAAGGGGACACTTCCTTGTGTTGGGTGTGTAGGAAATATGGATGCTAGGCCAGATAGGTCTTGTGAAGGTGTCCTTAGCTTTGGGAATGAGCTCCCTAGCTTAGCAGTTCTTCCTGTCCACTGCCTTAGAATCCTGATAAGCCCAACTTGAAGGATGGCTTGGCTAATAGCCTGATAACCTATCTATTGGCTTGGCTCTGTCTTGTTGTGTTTGGCCTTGTGTGTGTGTGATCCTTGGCTGGACAGCCTAATAGACCCATTTGTTAGTTGGCTTGGCTGGTCCTGAATGTGAATGTTGTCTTAACTGACTGTAGTCTGATAAACCCAACAGTGAGATGGCTTGGATGTGTGGCCTGATAAACCAAACTGTGTTGGCTTGGATGATTTTTGTTGTATCATTGGCTTTGTGTGAGCCTTCTAGTGTTCCTTATTCCTTGGGGAAATCATGCCCAGCTCAAGGGTGGAAGTGCTACTGAGAGATAGATGAGCGCACTAGCCTATGGTTGGGTGGAACGTTGCAGTGACATAGTTGGTTGCAGAACAAGCTTCTTCATAAGATAAGTGTTTCTGTGTTAAGCTCTGCATTTGCTTAATGAAATATGATGAATATGCCTAATGTGTTGAATTGATGAATTGCTTCCGCTGTATAATTGCAATTGTATGCATATGTGTATTTTTTCTTTCAATGCATTATGGGGATTAGACTGTTGGATTGGTGATGGCCTGAATGATCAAATCTGCCCAAGACTTCTACTAACAGGCTAAGTTTCTTGGCAGAAATCTCCTTTTGCAACTCTTCTTTTCGCAACTTGAGAGATGCAGGATGCAGAAATGTCCTTCTGTAAATCTCTATTTCTGCAGTTTTCCTTCTATAACTTTCCTTTCCGCATGTGGGATGCGGCTTCGTAGATATCTACTTCCACAAATTTTCTTTCCACAGTGGTCTATTCCGCATGTGGGATGCGAGATGGAAATTTCCATATTTCTCGATTCCGTAGACTCAAGCTTTCTGCACCATTGATTCTTGCGGGTTGATTCTTAGCCATTGATCTGTTCCCAGATGTGGAACAGATTGTGACCATCGGTTTTCATCGCAATTCTTCTCTACCGTTTGATCTCCTCTGAGATATTTCTTTGCAAATCGTTGAATTGATCACATAAAGGATCGATTTCTTTGTTTTTGGGAAGATGGAGAATTTATCCGCGGGCTTGAATAGAATGAATTTTGAGCTGGATGCTCCAGCATCAATAAGAAAAATCAGTTATGGTTGCATTCTCTCTAGTGGACGGGAGGGGATGTGACAACGTGGTATCAGAGCATGAATGTTAAGGAGTGTTTCATGGCCATGCCCTATGTATCAAATAATGACAAAGGTTCCATAGGAAATTTTTAATTCTGGATGATAATCGGGGTATGGGTACATGATAGAATGGTATTAGAGCTACGGTTTGCAGCATTGGGCCTTGATGTATGTGATAGAATGGTATCAGAGCTGCGGGTTGCAGCATTGGGCCTTGATGGGCCAAGTTGAATAGATAAATGGAAAATAACACCCAGGTTGTGATTTGACAGAGATGCTGGTTGCAACATTGGTACAAATGTGTTGAGGCAATTGGTTGCATAGAAGAATACTACACAAAGAAAGAGTGTTTTTTAGCAGAATTGCTAAACTTATACAACCCAACGAAATGCACCATGACCGTGATCTGATCTTGACCGTTCATGCCTGCAATAAGCGATTGGTAAGTAATTTCTTTTGATTTATGAGATTGTCTAACAAATGATGTTGTTAACAGATATTGCAGAGTCATAGTGTAGATTGAAACGTTGGTCTTGGTCCAACCAAGAGGGTCAAAGAAGATTGGCGCCAAGAAGATTAACAGCCTGGATGATGCACATGATCCCTGTTGACATGGGGAATATGCTATGGGGGATGTGGAGGACCCCATTTGCGTAGGATTTGTCCACATGGGGAAGGGTATGTAAGGCCAGCTTACAATATCCAAGAAAATGAAACCGAAGCTAATGGGAATAGGGAACACGAGAGTTCCTCAGATGCTACAACTACCATAAGAATCCTGAGGGTAGAATTGTAAGGTTGCAAAAAAGAAAATAAAAGGATGATCAAGGCATTGGTAGAGAAAAGCCAGATGACTTCAGTCATGCTATAGAGTTTGGCAGAACTCCAAGGGCAGATAAAATATGGGCATAATTTAACAGAGGTAGAAGGGAGTAGGGGAAATTTCCATAAGAAAAAGGTGAAGCTTTACCCAAGGAAGAAAGGTTTTAGACCTTCTCACCTCTTGAAGCAGCAAAGGAAGCCATCACAAGCTGAGATTGAGCTAGCCAAAGTGATGAGGGAAAAGCCCAAGAAACCACTCAAATGTTGGGGATGTGAAGGACCCCATCTGCGCAGGAATTGTCCACGTGAGTATGGGAATGAAGGTCAAGTCCCTAGCACCCAAGAAGCTAAAACTGTGGGTCAAGAAGCAGGGATCATTCCTAAAAATTGTGCAGTGCTAGAAGAACATCGGGTAGGTCATAACTCAACTTTGGTGGAAGTTGAGGGTGAGATTGTTGAACACACTATTTCTGTTTTGTTTGACCCTAGATCGACTCACGGCTATATTATTCCTCGATTTGTTGATATGTGCACTTTGAAGAAGTCAAAGCATAGAATACCATGGTTAGTCTAAACTAGCCACTAGAAATAAGAAGAAAGTCAGTGAGGTGGTAAGGAAATGTCCATTAGTCATGGATGGGTTAGTCACTTGTGCAGATCCGAATGTTCTGCCACTTGGATCCTATGATATCCTCATTGGAATGGATTGGACAGGAGCACATAGAGCAAAGCTAGATTGTTACCACAAGAATTTTGAGTGCTTGGATGAAGAAGGCAACCTGAAGGTTGTGAAAGGATTTCCAAAAGTGATCCCTAGAAGGCAATCTTCAGTAATACATTTGAATAAGTTCAGTGGGAAATGTTACAAAGTGTATGCAGCTTAGGTTTTGGAGGAAGCAGAGAATGATACTCCTAGGTTGGAGGGATGTCATATGTTGCAAGAATTCAAGGATTTTTTTCCTGATGAAGTTCTAGGGATTCCTCCAAAGAGGGATGTTGATCTCACAATTGAACTTGTGCCAAGAGATGCACCAATGTCCAAGACACCCTACAGGGTGAGTACACCAGACTTGCTAGAGCTAAAGATGCAGCTGCAAAAGTTGTGGGAAAGGAAGTATGCCAAGCCAAATGTGTTTTGTTTGAGAAAGAGAAAGATGATACACCCTGGTTGTGTATTGGTTCAGGAAATTGAACAAAGTCACTGTGAAGAAAAAGTAAGGATCAAGGATGAAAATGTTCATAAGACAACCTTCAGAGCAAGGTATGGATCTTATGATGTTGTAGTGGTATCATTTGGTTTCACAAATGCACCAGCTACATCTATGTGCCTCGTGAATAATGTTTTCAGTAAGTATCTGGACAGGTTTGTTCTTGTTTTTCTGGATGGCATTCTTATTTATTCTAATAATGAGGAAGAACATGTGGAACATCTGAGGATGACTTTGAAATTGCTCAGGAAGCAAGAGTTGTATGTAGGTTTGAGCAAATGTGACTTCTATGAGGATAGAATTCGTTAATTGGGTCACCTTATTGCAGATAGATGAATATCTGGAGACCCTAAAAAGATTGAGGCCATGAGTTGGCCTACTTCAAGAGAGTTAACATATGTAATATCTTTTGTGGGACTTGCAGGGTATTGCAGGAAGTTCACTGAAGAAGATTCTACAGGTAAAGTTGAGCCTATGTATAGGCTGAGGAATCCTGCATGTGAACTTGTAGTTCCATGAGGAAATGGCCCTTGTGTGTATGGGAATACATATGAGGACTTCCTAAAGAATAGCAGTATGGTTGTGCCCAATGAAACCCAAGGAAGGAAGCCACTGTGTACCATGAGAAGGATCTCATGACTGGGAACAAATTTTGAAACTTCAGATTGCAAGTTTTTTCTATTGATTATGGGATACCGTGACCTCCTGTGATGGTTTTGATTCATGCTAACAATGGCTATGCTTTTTTTGCATTTCTTGATGTTTGAAGTTTCATGTTGTTGACTGTGACTGTTTGGCTGATTTAAAATTGTGGCAGTCCTCCAACAGGAAGGATAACATGTTGTATGCATATGTCCAAGATTTGGGTGGCATATGTAAGTAGGGGATGAGTGCTACCACTTGAAAAATCCAAACAATATGAGGACGAACTCATGGTTGCAAAAAAAAAACTGATCTTCTGCAGGAAGCAGAATTGTGAATTTAGATTTTTATTTTGAATATCAATGTTATTAATCGTTTGATATTTGGGAAATCATGTATGCGTGAAATAAATTGAAAATATATAATTAGAATTTTATGATGAAATCTCATATGAACTGCATACTTGTATGTAACGTAGGTGAGGTGGTGGAAGTACGCCCTTGGATACATAACTCCTAGGAAGGATGTACTGGGTGTACATAGCTCCTTGGTAGGATGTACTGGGTGTACATAGCTTCTCAGAGGGATATGTTGGAATAGGTTTGGAAACCTATGATTGAAATTTTATAATGGCATTGGTAAGAACTTGGAGGAGGTGTTGGGCCCGTAAACTAGAGCTTCCATTGAGCACCCAAAGCAGTGTTAGGCTCTGAAGTGGGGATGACCAGATCTCGGTTGGGAGATGTTATACAGATAAGTATTTGGTTTAGCTATCAAAATTTTGTTGTTATTTATTTTCTTTAAATATACATGAGCATATGATGCAGCCATGGTTTTGAAAATCTTGTTATAGATTGCATCCTGTAGGAATGAATCTGACATATGAATTGAATTCAATGTGGTGTTCGGAAGGGAAGCACCTGATCTTGGTAAGAAACTAGAGGAGGTACAAGCTCTTGAACAAAACTGCTATTGAAGCACTCGAAGAGGTATTGGGCTCAAGAATGGAATTGTTAGACCTTGGTTGAAAGGTATTTTCAGGTGATATGAGACTTGCAGAAATTTGGCTACCCTTTAATGCACACCCAGGTGTGGGGTGGGGCAGGGTTGTGAGTGCCATGGTTGTATAAATCCAGAGGGGTACCTATGGAACCAGAAGAAGCTACTTATAAAGATAAGTATTTGGTTCACTTGGTGTCTTTTTGTTGAAGTTATATCAATATACATGTGCATGTGATTCATCTATGATTTTGGAAAATCTTGTGAATACTGACATGGGAATTGAGTCATTGCTTGAGCATAGGTATTGTTGGTTTCCAAAGATGTTGGAAATGTTCCAAGATGAGGAGAAGGATTCTCCAAGACCAGTGTTAACACCTCTATGTTGAATAGTTGAGGAAGATATGTAATCAAGAAATGATAAAAGGATGCATAAAATTGGCAAAGTTTGATGGTCTTGATTCCATTATTAAAATGTGCATTTTGATTAATTCGTTACACAATCTAAAGGTGTAAAGTTGTGAGTGTGAAGATCTACGGTTTAAAATGGATCCACTGGGAAAAGTTGCGTAGGAGATAAGTGGTGATGGAGAGGCGGAAGTGGTTAACGAGGTAGAAATATCAACATCTATGGAACAAAGCGAATAAAATCTATGGCCGAGAGATGATCTGCTGAGTAAAGATGAACACTTGAAAGAATGAGAAAGGCTAGCAGAATATGTACAACCGATCTTGGTCCAACGGTTTAGACAAAAAGTGAAAAATTATCAACGATCATTGTTAGTTCCGGAAGACAAAGCTGGGAGATGATTAAAAAGGAAGAGTAGTAGAAGAATGTAAACCGATTTCCACGTGGCGACTTGGAGTGAGTTCAGTAGAGGAAAGCGGTAAAGGAAAAACCACTTGATGAGGGCTCTGGAAAAATTTGTCGTATAAAAGTAAAGTTGACTTGGATTAAAAAATCATTTCAATTGCATGCTGCAGGTGAAAGAGAAGTGGACAGCGCACCATCTTTCCAAAGTCAACTTCTACGTATCTACAGTTACAGGTAAGCCTTGAAACACTGAAACTTGGTTCAAAGAATTGTCGCCATTGTTCATTATGGAAAAGGAATAGGGTTTAGGAGTATTATGCAGAGTCTTGGATGAGAGAGAAGAAGTTGTTTTCGATAGGGAAAGAAATGTATGTGACCCTGTTCTATCAGTTGGTAGTGTATCAATTTCAAAGGAACAGTTGTGGTAGTGTAATTTGAAAGGGAATGATCTTCTGAATTTCTATAGTTCTTTCTCATATTATTTTGCTATTGAACAAAACTTACCATTTCCCGAATTTGTCGAGTGGTATGCAAACAATTATTCTCCCTCCGAAAGAGTTATTATGAGCCATACCATGTCAAAAATACTTTGTAAGGTTGATGCGAAAACTGTTTGTGGGATACTGAGTCTACCTGGTAATTTCCCTGATAGTTGTGAGTCTTTGAATGATCATGTCTTAATCGAAATGTATAAAGTTGTAGAACTGAAGTTAGATGCCAATTTTTATCCAATATTCCGAAATATGGTCAGTCATTAGAAGGACTTTTTCTGCCATACAATGTTAACATTTTCAAAAAAGAGGTACAGTTGGTCATGTCTCTAGTCAGTCAAATTCTAGGTTTGGATGATGATATTCATATCAGTGAAGTCATCTTAGGTTTCTTACTGAGTAAAAGTTCAATTGACCCTAAGTCCCATTTAATTCATTATTTTAATCTTGATGAGTATCTGGCCAAGGTTATCCATGTCTAGTTGGTTGAATTCCCTAAAGTCAGGTTCTTTAGATATCAGTCATACTTACTGAACATGCTACTATGTTCTAATGTGTCGGAATTGCAATTCTTGTCCACCATTTTATCTTTGGATCTTCCAAAACAAATTAACATGTTTGATTTTGTAAATACAATTATGGCCGATATTTATAAATTGTTGTTTGATGATGTCTTACCAAGAGTGTTAGAATAAATGAAACTTATGCTACAGTCTTCCTTAGAGGACAGAATAGGAGACTGGTTCCTATATAAAGATTTTACTGTTTTGAGGGTGTATGGGTTCACTGGGGAACCATACAGGTTACTTGTTTTTCTGAATCCAAGACTATTTGCACTTGAGTTTATGAGGCAGAGGTTATGTGCAGAAGAAGAACATTTTGGAGCATTCAAAAAGTCTCCCAATGTTAAATTTCCTCTCAAAGTTGGCCCATTTATTTAAAAAAATAAAAGTGCCCTGTTGGTCATAGATAAGTTATTAGAAGTTATGGATTTTCAGAAGGAGAAAAAAATAAATTATGATCCACATCACATTATTTCTCAGAGGAAGCAGTCAAACAAAAATAAACCATTTGATCATCAAACTGTTGAAGGCTTAGATAGAATAGCCAACTTGTCTTATTTTGAAGAAAATTCAGAAATCGATGAGGATAGGAGCAATGAGTTGACTGCAGTGGTTCAAGCACCTGATAATCCTAGCATTTTGAATAAGAGGAGTCTTTCTGAAACTGATGGCATGGATGTGGATGAAAATATTTCACATAAAAATATCAAAACACACTCTCAAGATGATCAAGTTTCAGAGGATTCAAACAAAATGGTCTTGTTTCCGAAGAAGTCTGTACAGATGCATCGGTATTCCTTCGGAGGAGAAGGTAGGGCAGAGCCCAGTTCCCGTTTCAAATCCAGAACAGAATTAGTATCAAGTTATGTTGAAAAACAAATGTAGTCATCAGAGGAAACTAGAAATCTGCTTCCTCGAGTTAGAAGTCTAATCAATCAAAAGACATCATTGATTTCTACTCGAGACGTAGAGAGGAATACCTTGAAGTTCGTCGTGGTTAGTGACAAGAAAGTGTCTGAAATGGAAGTGAAGTTAGACAAAATTAGTTTCCCTGATAAGATACAAATCCATAAGCAGAGTGGAGATATTATTTACTCTGATTTATTACATGCTATTATGAAAGTTAATAAATTACAGTCCCTTGTAGATAAGATGGAGGTTCAATTGAAGCATGAGAGGGTGGAAATAAAGAAAATTTGATCCAAATTAAAAAGTTGCAGGGAGATGATGTAAGCTTAGGAACCGAACCATGAAATATGCAGGCGACCAAAAAGCCTTTTTAGAAGAAAAGGACAATACTATTTAGGTATTGAAAAAGAAACTTAAAATCCCAAATGCTGAACATGTTCAATCCTCAGAGTTATTTACACTTCAAGAAGAAAAAGATAAAATTTATCAAGAGATGATGGACTACAAAGGAAAATCATTGAAGTTGCAAGAAGAGAAAAACAAATGGGAAGTGGAAAGAGCCGAATTGATGGCTCAAATTTCGAAGTTAAAAAAGGATTAGAATGATGAAAATGAAATTATGGAAGAACTGATGAGTCAAACCCCTGTTGACACTGATTTACCCTTTGTAGATATTGAAAGACCATTAAATGAATTCTCTACAGATGATTTATTAGTTCCTATGTCATAGGTAATTCTGAAAGAAGTGGAGATTAAAGAACTAAGAGAGGAAAATGAAAAAATTAAATCAGAATTGGCTAGGAGCATCGAGGAGAAGACTAAAACATTGAATGATAAAATCCAATTACAGAAAAAGTTCAATGAGTTAAAGGAAAGAAGTACAGGAAGAGCTCCTCTATAAGGAGCTAAACATTTAATTTGGGATACATTGTCTGTAGAAATCACCAAGTTTAGACATTATTTAAATTTTATTGATGATGAAAGTGCACTAGTCAATTTAGCTACTCAAAGACTGAAGTTGGCAAATGAGACCATCGAAAAGAAGCCTTTAAGTACTAGTCACAACACTTTAAATTTCTTGAATTCTCTAACATATCATAATTTGCAGGACATCAAGATTAAGGACAAAGTAGCAATTGTGCTATGGGAAAAAAAGGTTTATTAACAAACATCAACTTATGAAAGTGGTGCAGGACAAGGCTAATAGAATGTCTTTGCAGATAAAGGATTTCAAACTTGATTTTAAAGATCTATTTGATGGCGACCTCCCTTCTTTTTGGGACGACGAAGGAAGGCTATTTTCCCAAGAGCATTATCACAGTTTGCTAGTACAGAATTGCATGGACCATTCCAAGTTTGAAGATTTAGTTAAAGGGTTGACTGGAAAGATCATTGTAGAAAAATTGACAGAGGATTTTGAAATATTGAATAAGTTTTTAATCATTAGGAAAGGATTGTCTGCCGTGTCTTATGAAGCTTATGTGGATCTAGAGGTGTCCATTAGAGAGATGACAGAATACGACACCCCAAATGTAGAACAATGGAGGATCGTGGAGAGATTTGGGAAGACCAAGTACATACTTCATCCTTGAAAACAGGTGTTGCATTTCGTGGAGCTGCTTATTCGGGATACCTTGCAGTCACTAAGTTGGTTATAATCAAACAATCTATTGTTTGAATCGAAGCATGTAGTTTTTATTCCTAGTTATTAGGGAGATATGGTTACAAAAAATTTGACTAACAGATTATTCGGTTATTGATCTTCTTGGGAAGAAGCTATCTTTGTATATATTTGAATTTATTTGATGTATTGGGGGTTGGAACCCATATGTTTGGACCGATGTTTTTGAGAACTTATGATTTTTGAAGAAATAACAGAGCCGAATGCTGGTTGATCTTCAAAGATTCCTGTGTCATTTATGTTACAGTTTGTGCCTTATTTCCATGTGATTGTCTTCTAAGTGCTTACCTTCAATTATGTTTTCTTTCATATCTGAACATAGTGTTTAATAGTTTTAGAATTCATACATGTTATGCTCTAGCTATTGTTTCAGATATTTCACAAATATTTCTTCTAAAGTTGATATGGAATTCATCTTGTGATGCTCTATATTGATGGACTGTTCATGTTTCCCTCTTATACGCCTGAAAATCAATGAATGACTGTGACTAGATGATTATCTTGCCTTTGTTGGGATTCTGTGTATCAAGCTTTGCATTATCTTTATCTATTTGACTCCATTTCCTAATGGTTATATGTGTTGTTTCAACCATTTGCATAACTTAAAGTATTGATTTTCTATATCTGGCCTTGTCAAATTTATATCTGAGACATCCCTCTCCGGAAAGAAAATCCAGTTTCTTTCTAAATTGGTTTTTGCTATTACCTTAAGATTACCTTTCACAACCTTGGGTATATTCTAAGTGATAACAACCAGGAAACGATCTTGTGGCATGTGTTGATGCATGAAAGCAAGGAATTGGAAGAGTTATAGATCGTGCCTTTGGACAGATAAGGGTGCAGAGGAAGCACTACGGTATTGAAGAGGCTACGTGGGAGCTGGAGGATGCCATGCGATTGGCACATCCATTTTTGGTTCAGTTTTCAGAGCACTGAGGGCGGTGCTAGTGTAGCAATTATTAAATTTTTGTAAAGCACTGAGGACAGTGCTATTGAAGGGGGATGGGAATGTAACACCCCAATTTTGACCCAGTGGTATTGAATTGAATATGATGTAAATATTTTTATTTGATCATGGTGAGGAGCTCAAGGCCAAGGCCCCACCATGGATTTAGTGTGTTATGTTTCGACGATTAAAATTGATGCCGATGGTATTTTGTGCTAGCTAGGCACAATATGTTGAGACATCATGCAATATGCAAAAACCCACAACCAGCTATGTCAATGCAACAAATAATGAGATGGGGGCATGAATTCCCAAGGATAGGGAGGAGGGGGAATGTTTAACCTTGAGCCATTGGGGAAAACCCATCAAAACTGTCAACTACCCTTTTTTGTCTTTTTCCTCAACCATTTATTTATGCCATAATTTGGTTGAGGTAGTTATTGCATGGAATGGGAAGAGCATGGGAAAAATTCGAATTGGGAAGAGCACCCATTCTAGAAGAACGTGTTTTGACCCCATGGGTAAGAAAACACCTACAAACGTATTCCCATTCCCTCATGCGTTCATGTTTCATTTCCCTCACATTTTTGGGGAGCCGCGGGGATGTTTTGATCATGATCCTTATTTCACGAGGGAGGGAGAGGGGGGTGGGGGTTTTTTATTCACAAGGATTCACCCCAATGTTGGTCATTCTTCCTGATCGGATAGATGCAGCAAGAACGAGCAGGTGTTGCTACGCATTTCTGCAAGTTTTTTTCCTTTGTTGAGACCTTGTTTGCGGTGTTGCAGTGTTATCCTGAACTACAAAGTGTTATGAGACCCTGTCACTTTGTGTATCATATTGAAGCATGTATTGTTGTGTCTCCCTGTGGTTTGCTATGATGTGCACCCTGTTTTTGGTTTGAACTATATACAAGATTTAGGAGTGGAAGAGATGTAGAATGTGCTTAATCAACCTAGTGGGAACCTCACAATAAGATAAGAGTGGCTGGTGAATCTGCTCTGCACATCCTGAAGAGCACTAGAAGGGAAGGTGTATCTTGAGGGACTGTGAAGCAGAGAAGGGGACACTTTCTTGTGTTGGGTGTGTAGGAAATATGGCTACAAATCTAGATAGTTCTTGTGAAGGTGTCCTTAGCTCCGGGGATGATCTACATAGCTTAGCAGTTCTTCCTGTTCACTACCTTAGAAGCATGATAAACCCAACTTGAAGGCTGGCTTGGCTAATAGCCTGATAACCTATCTATTCGCTTGGCTATGTCTTATTGTGTTTGGCCTTGTGTGTGTGTTATCCTTGGCTGGACAACTTGATAAACCCATATGTTAGTTAGCTTGGTTGGTCTTGAATGTAAATGTTGGCTTGACTGGCTGCAGTCTGATAAACCCAGCAGTGAGATGGCTTGGATGTGTGGCCTGATAAACCCAAATGTGTTGGCTTGGATGAGTTTTGTTGTATCCTTGGCTTTGCGTGAGCCTACTAGTGTTCCTTATTCCTTGGGGAAATCATTCCCAACTCGGGGGTGGCAGTGTTGCCGAGAGATAGATGAGCGCATTGGCCTATGGTTGGGTGGAACATTGCAGCGACATAGCTAGTTGCGGAACAAGATTATTCATAATATAAGTATCTCTGTGTTAAGCTATGCAATTGCATTTTCTTAATGAAATATGAGGAATATGCCTAATGTGTTGAATTGATGAATTGCTTCCGTTGTATAATTGCAATTGTATGCATCTATGTATGTTTTCTTTCAATGCATTATGGGGCTTAGATTATTGGATTGGTGATGGCCTGAATGATCAAATATTCCCAATACTTCTGCTAACAGGCTGAGTTTCTTGGCAGAAATATCCTTCTGCAACTCTTCTTTCTGCAACTTGCAGGATGCGGGATGCGGGATGCGGAAATGTCCTTTTGCAAATATCTATTTCCTCAGTTTTCTTTCTACAAATTTCCTTTCCGCATGCGAGATGCGAGATGCGAGATGTGACTTTGCATATATCTACTTCTGCAACTTTTCTTTCTGCAGTGTTCTATTCCGCATGTGGGATGCGGGATGGAAATTTCCATATTTCCCAATTCCACAGAATCAAGCTTTCTGTACCGTTGATTCTTGTGGGTTGTTTCTCAACCGTTGATCTGTTCCTAGATGCGGAAAAGATTGTGACTATTGGTTTCCATTGTGATTCTTCTCTGTCATTTGATCTCGTCTGAGATATTTCTTTGCATATTGTCGAATTGATCACAGACAGGATCGATTTCTCTGCTATTGGGAAGTTGGAGAATTTATCTGCGGGTTTGAATAGAATGAATTTCGAGTTGGATGCTTCGACGTCAATTAGAGCGAGCATTTATGGTTATGTTCTATCTCTAGTGGATGGGAGGGCATGTGACAGCGTGGTATCAGAGCATGAATGTTGAGGAGTGTTTCATGGCCATGCCCTGTGTGTCAAATAATGACAAAGGTTTTGTAGGAAATTTTTAATTCGTATGATAATCGAGGTATGGGTATGTGACATAGCCCATATTGGGGGTGGTATCTATAGCCAATACCTATGGTTAGGTGGAAAAACACTCTTACACAACCAATTGTTTAGATTATCTTTGTTAAGTGATAAGTATTTTCTTTGTATATGAATGTGGAATGATTTTATTTTCTTCCTATGATGAATATGTTTGTTTATGCATGATGTGTATGTGGTTAGGTTTTTATTTCCATTATGTTTTAAAATTATGCATCAACACACACATTTGTTGTTTATGAAATCATAAACATATCATGGGGAGAAATTTGGAATCAATAGTTATACGCATAAATCACAGTTGCACATGAAGTGCTGACAAAATGCTCTATGAAAATATTTGGTTTTAAATTGCAAGAGGTTATTTTTAAAAAGCCATGAGATAAATATGTGGTCTACTAGTAGGAATGTATATTGGTTGAGAAAATTGAGGGAAAATTAAAAAATTGCAAAGATATCAATGATATTGTGAAATCAAAATTTTGTAGAATTATGAGAATTTGAGATGTGCCCCACTTGTGCCACATGGACAAAAGTGTGACTTGGAGGAGCCACGCAGACAAGGGGTATGATGCGTACCATCCATGTAGATTAATTCACATGTGGTAGGACTAGAACAAGTTCATAAAAATAAGCTTATTGGAAAAAAATGTTACATACCTAAGACATCACATCAGCCTAATGGGAATGGTCCAATGTGATGATCTTGATAATTATATCGGGATCGACTCATCAAAGAGTATTGTTGAAGGTGAACATGAGAGATTTTGATTGATCATGATACATTTGGTTGAAAGGATCTCATTAAGAGTATAGTATAAAAAAACCCTCATCTAAAGCTAACCATTAGGAAAAGCTATTGAACACAAATGAAAAGCATCCAAATTGAGTGAATATTTCCAATGGATCATAATTCGATAGTTCGAGAATGCCCCATTAGAGGTAGGACATCAAGAAGTACTCTAAAAAAATGTATGTGTGAATTGATGATGGATCAAAACTTGACATATCGAGAATTCCTAATCAAAGGAGGACCATTGGAAATTCATCTCAAAATCACATGCATGAAATTTCGATATGAAAAATTTGATGAAAGAGGTCCAATGCGATATCGAGCATTGGAGACAGGTCATCAAAGAGATTTAGAATAGGAGATATGGAATCAATACGACATGGTTTTTCTGAGGTGATATTGAACATTGTATATAGGTAATTGGAGAGATAAGGAATCGGGAATGTAGAAAAGGTATGATGGGATGAGTTTGATGCGATGTCCGTGTTCCAAAAAAAACCTAAAAAATAGAGCTTGAAAATTGTTTTGTACATAACAAGAGAAGTTTAGCTTGGAATATAATGAGACTTGCATCATTATGACACTATTGAGGAAGGATCCAATATTTCAGTGAGGCATGGACCCATTCTGCTTCAGTTTTACAGAAATGTTGAAATAATGGTTTTTTAAAGATCAATAACCAAAGACCCAACATGGGATGGAATTTTTATGGTGCAGTTGTGATCTAAACACAGATAAATATGGTATAATATGACCAAATTCCAAATTTTTTGAAGACAAGGTGCAAAAGAAGGTCATAATCCACTATTTTGGGGCACCACATGGGGATTTCAAAAAAATTGGAGGAGGTTAAAGTGACCCTAGATGTCAAGACCACAAACATTTACAAACTTGGCATTTTACATACTCATTAAAACAAACAAAATTGGTTAAAGGAAGTTTTTCTAGAAATGCTTAGTTTGTGAGATAGCCACTTTTGCTAAAACTTTTGTCTGGAAAAGATGCAAAAGTTAGAAGAGTCATTTAAAGAAATTTATAGAAATTTACTAGAGAATCAAAACAGAAATGTGAAAGTTGTTGAGTAATCATTGTCACGATTATTATTATGTCCCAATAGAATTTTTTTTTCTGATCCTCATTATATTTTCTTCTACACATGGCTAAGGTTGGTCTCTAAACCTAATAGCACATGCAGGAAAAGTGTAGAACGAGAAAAAATGACAATTTTGAAAGGCTGTAACTTTTTTCCCAAAAATTGGAAATGAGAATTGTAACACCCTGGTTTTGACCCCATTTGCATGATACATATATTGTAAATAATCATGGTGCGGAGCTAAAGGAAAAGGCCCCACCATCAATTTGGTTATGTCATATTTTGGATAGAAATTGTCACCGATGGTATATCGGGACATGCGACATACATATTAAGTTGTGGCATCATGTAATTATGCATCTTTAATTAAATAACCCAACCAACTATGTTCACTGCAACCAAATTGAGAAGGGGAATGATTCCTAAGGATAAGGAGGGGGAATGCTGAACCTTGAGCCATGGGGGAAAAACCATGTGTCACCACCACCTTAATTATTCTATTGTTAGTTGGGGCCGCTATTTTGCTGGAACGAAAATCACTACGCCCACACACTTGCACTCTCTCCACTACGCGATCTGGATTGCCAATCATTATGTCTACTCTCCCCACTGGAAACTGTTCATTTTTCCTCAGGCAAAGCAGAGTTAAAAGGGATTACAATCCTTGTGTGGGGGTTTTCCTTTTCCTCCCTCACACCGTTTTCCAGTCTGTGGTTGTGTTCTTTTTCCATTCACGTAGGAGATCATTTTCCCATTCACCATTGTTAGACTATGTAACGCTCTGTTACTCCATCGTCGAATCATGACCGTGATATCATCCATAGTGTGTTGGCTATGTCTTTCTCCCTCATGTAGATATTGGGAGTCTGTTCCTTTCCCATTTTTGGTCTAGGTAAGTCTCCAACGATTGTGATGGGGATTGTGTGCTGTGGGCTCATGGTTGTTTGTGGGATGTTGTTTGCCACGATTGCTGGACTGTGTATTTCCCATGAGATTTGGATGATGTAGATTGGTGTGGAATTGTTTTGGCCAGAATAGGGCCAAGAACGATCCAGGGAGTTGTTTTCCCTTGTTAAAGCTTGAATAACTGTTTTGCTGCATATATGCAGTGGTTTTGTCCTCGGATTGCATTGGAGTGGTGAATGAGGGCCTGATGTGCTTAATAAACCTGGTGGTTTGGGAACCACACAGGCATAGCTAGTGGCTGGATTTGTTCTCCACAACCTTTGAATATCACTGGAAGGAAGATCAAGGCTTGAGGGACTACGTTGCAGAGAAAGGAATGGTTTCCTTGTGTTGGGTGTGTGTGGGTGTCCTAGAAGCCAGGCTGGTTCTGGTGTAGGTTTCCTTAGCTCTTCAATGAATTCACTAGCTTAGCATTTAGCCTTTCCCAGCTCTTGGATGGCCTGATAAACCCAACTGTGTTGGCTTGGCTGAACTTTGTATCCTCGTTGTGTTGGTTATCTTTGGCTATGTGTAAGCCTGGTAGTTCCTTATTCCTTGGGGAATCATGCCCGGCTCAAGGGTGGCAGCATTGCTGAGAGATTAAGGAGCACACTGGCCTATGGTTGGGTGGAACGTTGCAGTGACATAGCTGGTTGCGGGACAAGTTCTCTATAAGATAAGTATTCTTGCCTAACTTGTGTCTGCAACTATATTTTCCATTGATGAATGATGATGTACATGTTGAATGCTGAATCATATATGAATGCATGTTGTTTGCTTCCGCTATGTATATGAATGATTAATGCATTGTAGTATGTTTTATGTTTTAAGCAATCTTGTTACAACATTATATGTATGCATGTTCATGCTCATGGGGCTATATGTATGTATGTTCATGCTTATGGGGCTAGATGCCCGGATGATTGATGTATCGTAGCGTCCTCTTTGCTGGTCAGAGGGTTGGGGACGTTACAGTGTGGTATCAGAGCCCTCGTTACAGCATGGGCCTGAATGGACCGTGAAGATGTAGTGATAGAGATTATGTTGCAGCATTTGAGCCTCAGAAGGCCATGAGAAACAGTTAATAGAGGCAGGTTTCCTACTGCCCAGAAGAAACCAGGAGAAATGGGTGATGTCAAGAAAATTCACAAAATTTTTCTGAGTGCCAGAATTGTCAGCCCATCGGAGAACTTACTGCAAAGTTCCTATGACACAGCGGAACTTATAGTTTGAAGCTCAGCCGACACCGCGGAATTGTTATTCTGAAGATTACCTGCAGCGGGAGAAATTTCAAAAAATTGACGAAGTAATGATATCATCGGCAATCGGTGATGATTAGTTTATCACGTCGCTGATGCTTAGCTGATTGTGCACCGTTGTTGCGGATGGCTAGAGGACTATCCTTCCAATGGATAGAGCCTCTGACCGTCGATGCCGCAGAGGAAATACGTTTCGACAGCCGATGCAATGAAATATTTTCAAAAGTTTCTTTAAGGCATGAGATCATCGGCCATCAGAATAACTTAGTGGTTCGTGTGCCCGCCGTTGCAGAAGCCTAGTGCACTAATCCTCTGACGGATAAGGGTTCCTCTTGCCGATGCCGTGATGGTTGTGTTTCGGTCATCGATTGGAAGTTGTTAGTTAATTGATGACGTATAGGGGAAGATTTCACTGATAGACAGTTAAACGAATCAGTGAAGAATAAGAGATGGTTGAGCTGATGAAGTGGCAGAAAAGAAGACTAACGAGAAAAAAATTTCTGGAAATTTGTCTAAGTCATAAAATCGTTGGCGATTGGCAATGATTAGTTGATTACATCACCGATGCCTAGAGGATCAAGTTGCCGACGCGGCGAAGAGTTTGGAAACTACATCAGAAGAAGTTAGATGATCTTGTGTCACTGTTATGGATACTTAGACAACTATGCTTCCGATGGGTAGAGCCTTTGACCGCCGATGACGCAGAGGATAGTTGCTCCGATGACCAATGTAGCGGAAGACAATGCAAGAAGAAAATTCAAAATTTTCTCAAAGGCATGGGATCATCGGGCATCAGGAAATGTTAGGGGATTGGAAGGGAATAGACAAGCGACCCGCCGATACACTAGAGGAAATTAGATGTTCTGGTTGTCGAAATGCCAGAGAGTTAGCAGGGAAGAGACTTGATTAGAAGAAATTTTAAAGAGTATAAGTTCATTGGAAAAGTATTAAGGATCAAGCTACCGATTGTAAGGAGTCAAAGGATTGTAAATCCGTTGTTGCGGCTACTTAGGGGACTGTGCACCCGATGAACAGTTGATTTTCTTGCCGATGCAGATCGGGGGTTTAGTCGAATTTCCCGTCGAAACGCTGAAGAGAAATAAATGGATAGACCGTCGATGAACTAGGTTTCTTGACCATCGAAGTATCGAAAAGATAGCTAGGAGGAGGTCCGATTGGGCCAAAGGATATTTGGGTTTCGAGAGATCCTCTCAGTGATTTTTTTTTTAGCATTTTTCAACTGCCTTTCAGTAGACTTTCAGTAGATTATCAATAGTCACAGGGCTGAAAGGGAAGAAGAGAAGATTTTGTGTTTTAAGTAAAAATTGTTGTTTTATGAATTTCCAAAAGAGGAAGGTAAGTAGTTTTGATTTACATTAATGATATGCATCTAACATTTTGCTACTAACACATTTGCATAATTATAGACAACTTCCAAGAACAACAGTAAAGCAAAAGGTGGTTCAGTCATGATAACCCATGATGGGTATGATGCTCAGGATTCTTACGAGCGTGCAGGAGATGCCATGGGAGAAAATGTCCAGAATGGAAATGATGACATAAAGTCTAATGGAAGAAGATTCCAAGAGACACCGTCTGAGGTTGCAGCCACCATGAGAAGATTGATTAAAGCCCAGGAAGAGCAGCATCAGCTGAATGCTACCATGTTGCATATTTTTACAGACTTGCAGAGAAATATAGATTCTAGACGAGGTACATCAAGACCAGAAGGCAGTAAGAGCAGCACTAGGAGGAGGAGAAGGATTTCCAGTGGATCATCTGACTCTGAAGAATCCAGTGGAGACACAAGTCCATCTTCTCGTAAAAGGAAAAGAAGAAGACACCATAGGGATCGCTATCGGGATGAATTTAAGAAAGCTAAGCCTCCTACATTTGATGGTGAGATAAAGACTGGACAAGAGGCTGAATCTTGGCTTCTTGGGATAAAGAAGTACTTTCAAGTGCAGGATTATTCAGGAAACATGAAGGCAACAATTGCTACATTCAACCTGAATGGAAGAGCATCCATTTGGTGGGAACACTTCAAGCAAGTAAAGAGGATTAGTGAAAGGAAACTGAAGTGGAAACAGTTCAAGAAGTATTTCAGGTAGAAATACCTCTTCGATAGGTATTATGATGACAATATTAAGGAGTTCCATGAGCTGAGATTGGGATAACAGACCATGGATGAATATGCAAACAAGTTCTTGGAATTGTTGAGGTATGTCCAGTACATTAGAGATGAAAAGGTGAAGGTCCAGGGTTTTTGAGTGGATTGCCTGAGTCTTACAAAGATAGACTTGAGTTTTATGAACCAAGAACTCTTGAAGAAGTGATAAGGAAGGCTAAGTATTGCTATGAGCAAAGCAAAGGTAAACCTGATTACCATAAGGCTTGGAAGGACAAGAAGAACGAGAAATTTAACCAAATAAGGAAAGGTTTCAAACCTTCTAGATTCAGGAACCAACAGAAGCAGCCATCCCAAGCTGCGAGTAATCCAGTTGGAGTGACAGGTGGAAAGCCTAAAGAGCCACCACAGAATAAAGGCCCACTTAAATGTTGGAAATGTGAAGGACCCCACTTGCGCAGATATTGTCCACTTGAGAATGAAAGTGCAAGGCCAGCTTATAACATTCAGGAAGCTGAAACAGTGGGTTAGGTAGCAAGAGCAGTCCCTAGAATTTATGCAGCATTGGAGGACCACCAGTCATATCACCAACCAACTGTGGTTGAAGTTGTAGGTAAGATTGTTGAACAATATGTTTCTATTTTGATTGACCCTGGTTCTACTCACAGTTACATTACTCCTAGAGTAGTAGAGAGGTGTGCTTTTAAGAAGGTCAAGCATATAAAATCTTGGTTAGTTCAGCTAGCCACTGGGACTAAGAGAAAGGTCAGTGAAGTAGTTGAGAAATGTCCATTGGTTATGAATGGATTGATCACTTGTGTAGATATGAATGTTCTACCGCTTGGTTCCTATGATGTTCTCATTGGAATGAATTGGTTAGAAGCTCACAGAGTAAATATTGACTGTTATAATAAGACTTTTGAATGCACGGATGAAGAAGGAAACCCAGTAGTTGTGAAGGGTATTATGAAGGTAATTTCAGTGAGGCAGGTTTCAGCAATACAGTTGAAGAAGTTCTGTAGGAAAGGTTTCCAGTTGTATGCAACTCATATTCTGGAACCAATAGGAGATGAAAATCCTAGGTTGGAGGACTATCAGGTGTTACAGGAATTCAAGGATGTGTTTCCTGATGAGATTCCAGGGCTTCCTCCAAAGAGGGACATTGATTTCACAATTGAACTCGTGCCAGGAGCAGCACTAGTGTCCATGACACCCTACAGGATGAGTACATCAGATATGCTAGAGTTGAAAATGCAACTGCAAGAGTTGTTGGAAAAGAAGTATATCCGACCGAGTGTGTCTCCTTGGGGAGCACCAGTTCTGTTTGTAAAGAAGAAAGATGGTATTCTCATATTATGTATTGATTACAAACAGTTGAACATGGTTACTGTGAAGAATAAATATCCTTGCCTAGGATTGATGACCTCTTTGATCAAATGAGAGGAGAAAAGGTATTTTCCAAGATTGACTTGAGGTCTGGATACCATCAGGTGAGAATCAAGGATGAAGACGTTCATAAGACAACCTTCAGGACAAGGTATGGGCACTATGAGTTTGTAGTGGTACCATTTGGTCTCACCAATGCACCGGCTACATTTA
The DNA here is from genome assembly GCA_001517045.1 of Pseudotsuga menziesii. NCBI lineage: Eukaryota > Viridiplantae > Streptophyta > Pinopsida > Pinales > Pinaceae > Pseudotsuga > Pseudotsuga menziesii. The sequence continues at coordinate 155,087 of LPNX010557074.1, forward strand.
TGTGCCTTATGAATAGTATCTTCAGCAAGTATTTGGAAAAGTTTGTTCTTGTTTTCCTTGATGACATTCTTGTTTATTCTAAGAATGAGGAAGAACATGAAGAGCATTTGAGATTGACATTGCAATTACTTAGGGAAAATCAGTTGTATCCAAAACTGAGCAAGTGTGACTTCTATAGAGATATAATTCAGTATTTGGGTCACATTATCTTAGAAGAGGGTATATCAGTAGACCTTGAGAAGATTAAATCCATTATGAATTGGCCTACTCCAAGAAATGTGAGGGATGTAATATCTTTTATGGGACTTGTAGGATACTACAGGAGATTCATTGAGGGATTTTCCAAGGTTGCACATGCCATCACTTCTTTGCAAAAGAAGGGGATAAAGTTTGAATGGACTTAGAAGTGTGAAGAAAGCTTCCAGTGGTTGAAGAATCTTCTCACCAGTGCACCAGTATTGAAGGTTGCAGATCTAGAGAAAGATTTTGTGGTGTGTACTGATGCATGCAGATAAGGGCTTGGAGGAGTCCTTATGCAGGACAACAACGTGATATGTTACGAGTCAAGAAAGCTGAAGGAGCATGATAAGAACTATGCCACTCATGATACCGAGCTTGCAGCCACAGTACATGCTCTCAAGATGTGGAGACATTACTTGATGGGTAGAAGATTTGAGCTTAGGACATACCATTGTGGTCTAAAGTATTTGTTTGATCAACCTACTCTGAATGCTAGGCAAGCGAGATGGCTGGAATTTTTATGTGAGTTTGATTTCAAAATAAAGTACATAAAAGGAAAGGAGAATAAGGTAGTTGATGCACTCAAAAGGAAGGTACAAGAAATGCATGTGGCATCTCTTAGTATTTTCCAATCAGATTTAGGGCAGCAGATTGTTAATCATGTTGCCAAATATGAATTGTATGAGCAGGTAAAAGACAAATTGCAGCAGCGAGGTCTTGAGAAGAGGTATGAGGGATATAAATTGGAAGAAGATGGACTTCTTACTTATAAAGACAGAATTTATATTCCAGGAGGAGGGTTGTTATGGATGAAATCCATCAAACTTCGTATTCTGGTAAACTAGGGTACCAGAAGACAATTGCTATAGCTAGGGTACCAGAAGACAATTGCTACAGCTAGAAAACAATACTTTTGGCCAGGAATGAAAAAGGACATGGCTGAATACATTTCAAGGTGCATGAAATGTCAACAGGTAAAGGTTGAGCATTAACATCCCACAGGTTTGTCGTAGCCTTTTCCAGTTCCGGAATGGAAATGGGAAATTATTTCCATGGATTTTATTACAGGATTATCGATGACTTGGAGACAACATGATTCCATCATGGTTGTGGTAGATAAGTTGACAAAAGTAGCACATTTTATACCGGTAAAGTCTATGCACAAGACTGATGACATTGCAAAGATCTTCATGAAGGAGATTTTCAAATTGCATGGATTGTTGAAGGCAATAGTCTCTGGCATAGATGTCAAGTTCACTTCCAATTTTCGGAAGGGATTGTTTGTGGACTTGGGTACAAAGATAAACTTCAGCACTGCATACCATCCTCAGATAGATGGGTAGAGAGAAAGAGTGAATCAAGTTCTTGAAGATATGCTTCACATGTATGTGATGGACAAACCAACCAAGTGGGAAGATTACTTACACTTGGTAGAGTTTGCTTGCAACAATAGATAGTAGGCATCCTTGGGGATGAGCCCTTATGAAGATTTGTATTGAAGAAGGTGTAGGACACCAGTGACTTGGGATAACCCAGTGAACAGGGTTGTGCTTGGACTTGAATTGCTCAAGGAAATGGAGCAAGAGGTTGTAAAGATCAGACAGAATCTAAAAGTAGCACAGGACAGGAAGAAAAGCTATGCGGATAAGCATAGGATGAACAGAGAGTTTAATGTTGGGAATCATGTTTACCTCAGATTAAAAGCAAAGAAGAGTTCCTTGAAACTTGGAAGTTGTGCCAAGCTGTCACCTAGATATTGTGGGCCATTTGAAGTGCTTGAAAGAATAGGGCCTGTTGCATATAAACTTGTATTGCCTGCTAGTACTAGAGCTCATAATGTTTTTTATGTTTCTTTGCTTAAGAAATACGTACATGATCCTAACCATGTGATAAATTGGGATGTGATTCAGGTGGAACTCGAGGGAGAGTTCTAAATCGAGCCAATGCACATCCTCGACAGGAAGGTCACAATGCTCCAGAACCGAGCCATAGGGCAGGTAAAGGTGCAATGGGAGCACTACGGACCTAAAGAGGCTACATGGGAGTGAGAGGATGCCATGCTATTGGCACATCCATTTTTGTTCAATTCTGCAGAACATTGAGGCGGTACTAGTGTAGCATTTTGTTCAAATTTTGTAAAGCACTGAGGACAGTGCTATTGAAGAGGGAGGGGAATGTAACACCTCGATTTTGACCCCGTTTTCATGATACATATATTGTAAATAATCATGGTGCAGAGATAAAGGCAAAGGCCCCACCATCGATTTGGTTATGTCATATTTCAGATAGAAATTGTCACCGATGGTATATCGAGACATGCGGCATACATATTAAGTTGTGGCATCATGTAATTATGCATCTTTAATTAAATAACCCAACCATATATGTTCACTACAACCAAATTGAGAAGGGGCATGATTCCTAAGGATAAGGAGGGGGAATGCTAAAACTTGAGCCATGGGGGAAAAACCATGTGTCTCCACCACCTTAATTATTCTATTGTTAGTTGGGGCCGCTATTTTGCTGGTAGGAAAACTGCTATGCCCACACGCCTGCACTCTCTCCACGATGCGATCTGGATTACCAATCATTTTGTCCACTCTCCCCACCGGCGACTATTCATTTTTCCTCAGGCAGAGCGGAGTTAAAAGGGATTATAATCCTTGTGCGGGGGTTCACCTTTTCCTCCCTCACACTGTTTGTCAGTCCGTGGTTGTGTCCTTTTTCCATTCATGCAGGAGATCGTTTTCTCGTTCACCATTGTCAAACTGTGTAACGCTCTGTTACTCCATCGTCAAATCATGACCATGATATCATCCACAGTTTGTTGGCTGCATCTTTCTCCCTCATGTAGAGATTGGGAGTCTGTTCCTTTCCCATTTTCGGTCTGGGTAAGTCTCCAGTGATTGCAATGGGGATTGTGTGTTGTGGGCTCATGGTTGTTCGTGGGCTGTTGTTTTCCACGATTGATGGACTGTGTATTTCCCGTGTGATTTGGCTGTTGTAGATTGGTGTGGAATCATTTTGGCCAGAATAGGGCCAAGAACGATTGAGGGAGTTGTTTTCCCTTGTTAAAGCTTGAATAGTTGTTTTGCTGCATGTATGCAGTGGTTTTGTCCTCAGACTGCATTGGAGTGGTGAATGAGGGCCTGATGTGCTTGATAAACTTGGTGGTTTGGGAACCACACAGACAGAGCTAGTGGCTTTCTTTCTTCTCCACAACCCTTGAATAGCACTGGAAGGGAGATCAGGGTCTGAGGGACTGCGTTGTAGAGAAAGGACTGGTTTCCTTGCGTTGGGTGTGTGTGGGTGTCCTAGAAGCCAGGCTGGTTATGGTGTAGGTGTCCTTAGCTCTTCAATGAGCTCACCAGCTTAGCATTTAGCCTTTCCCAGCTCCTGGATGGCATGATAAACCTTACTGTGTTGGCTTGGTTGATCTGTTGTTCACCTGATAAACCCAACTATATTGGCTTGGATGAACTTTGTATCCTCATTGTGTTGATTATCCTTGGCTATGTATAAACCTGCTAGTTCCTTATTCCTTGGGGAATCATGCCCGGCTCAAGGGTGGCAGCGTTGTTGAGAGATTAAGGAGCACACTGGCCTATGGTTGGGTGGAACGTTGCAGCGACGTAGCCGGTTGCGGGACAAGTTCTCTATAATATAAGTATTCTTGCCTAACTTGTGTCTACAACTATGTTTTCCATTGATGAATGATGATGTACATGTTGAATGCTGAATCATATATGAATGCATGTTGTTTGCTTCTGCTATGTATATGAATGATTAATGCACCGTAGTATGTTTTATGTTTTAAGCAATCTTGTTATAGCATTATATGTATGTATGTTCATGCTCATGGGGATAGATGCCCGGATGATTGATGTATCATAGCGTCCTCTTCGCCAGTCGAAGGGTCGGGAACGTTACAAGAATAGTTGTAGTTATTGGAAATATTATCCACGGGGTAATTTTATTTTCATGATCATATTTATAAATGGAAATTCATGTCTTTCTGAAAATTGAATATGAAAAGTACATGGAACCTTGATTGAACAAAAAATTTAAACATGGGAAGTTCCCAAATTGCATAAAAAATATTTTTGTGAGTTTATAAGAATGTAATGAAACTAACAAATGTGCTTATATGAACAATATCACATCAGGGACAATTAAGGGTTAGTATTTAATATAGTGCAGGATGGAAATATTTGGTGTTGATTGGGCCAAAAAAACCATCATCATGTATGATGCATATGATCCTTATGAAACTGAAACATAAGCAGTGGGAGAAAATATACATGTTGATAATATCAATACAGAGTCTAATGTCTGAAGAAATCAAGTAACTTCCCTAGATATTGAAAAAAATATGGGAATCCTAAGAGTGGAATTACAAAGTTACATAGCATATAATGAGAGGTTGAATAGAACCCAGGAAGAGTAGAAGCAAATGAATGCATCCATGATTGAAATCTTAGTATAAATTAAGAGGAAGATTCACAATGGGTGTCATTTGAGAAATGAGTAAAAGAGTGGGAGTATCTCAAGGAGGCATTCCCACTAAAGGTCCCATAGCTCAAGAAGGGTTTCTAGAGATAGGACATATACTCTAGATTTAGCTTTTAGTGAGTCACCTGCCTAACTCCACTAAAGATTCAATATATCCTTCTCATAGGAATAATAGGAAGAAACCTTTCAAGAAAAAATAATATGGGGAATTTCAAAAAGCTAAAGATCCTACTTTTAATGGCGAAGCAAAATCAGGTTAAGGAGTTAAATCTTAGCTTCTTGGGATGAGAAATTATTTCGAAGTCCATGACTACTATGGGAACATGAAGGAAAGTGTGTCCATATTTAATGTGAATGGAAGTGCATTTGTAAGGTTGTAACACCTTAGTCAAGTGAAGAAGCTCAATGAAAGGAAGATTGTGTGGAAGCAATTCAAGAAGTACTTCAAGCAAAAGTACCTCTTTGATAGGTACTATGATGACAAAATCAAAGAGTTCCATGAGTTGAAATTGAGACAAATGACCATGGAGGAATATGTTGAAAAATTCTTGGAGTTGTTGAGATATGTCAAGTATATTAGAGTTGATAACTAAAAAAATGAGCATTTTCTAATTGGAATGCCTCAATTATACAAGGGAAAAATCAAGTTTGATGAACCCAAAACTCTAGATGAAGCCAAAATGAAGGCCAAGTATTGTTATGAAAAAAACATAAGTAGTCCAAAATTCCATAAGGCATGGAAGGATGAGAGAAGGTAGAAGTTTGACCAAATAAAGGGGGGTTCAAGATTATTCATTTTAGAAATCAACAAAGGTAGCCAATAAAGGGTGTGAATAAGCTAGCTAAGGTGATGGGAGACAGGCCAAGAGAGAAAATTTAATGTTGGGGGTGTGGAGAGGACCATTTTCTTAAAAATTGTCCACATCAAAATGGAGGTACCAACCAGGTTCACAACATTCAAGAGGTTGAAACTGTGGGTCAAGTGGCAAGGTTTTCCCCTAAAATCTATGCTTCAAAAGAGGACTAACAAGTAGACCATCAATCGATTGTTGTTGAGGTTGAAGGTAATATTGTTGAGCAATGTATTTCTATTTTAATTGACCTTGGATCTACTCACAATTATACCACTCTTAAAGTTATTGAGATTTGTGTTTTTATATAAACAAATCATAGTAAATCATGGTTGGTCCAACTAGCTATTGGAACCAAGAGGAAAGTTAATGAGATGGTGGTTGACTATCCATTAGAAATGGATGAAATATCCACATGGGAAAATATGAACAATTGTTCCACTTGAATCTTATGATATCCTCCTTGGAATGGATTGGGTGGAAGCACACAAACTTTAAACTTGATTTCTATACCATGATCTTTGAATGCATAGATGAATAAGGAAACCTAAGGATAGTAAAGGGAATTCCAAATGAGGTTTATATTAGACATATTTCATCCTAGTGGTTGAAGAATTTATTTAGAAAGAGTCGTCAATTGTATGCAACCCATGTATTGGGCCTAACAGAATATGAAGTTCCCATGTTGGAGGACTTCTATGTGTTGCAATAATCCAGGGATGTGTTTCTGGATGAAGTGCCAGTCCTTCCTCCAAACATGGATACTTATTTCATAAATTATCTAATTCTAGGAGTTGCACCAGTGTTTAATAACCTTACATAATAACTACACCAAAACTGCTAAAGCTAAAAATGCAATTGTAGGAGTTGTTGGAAAATAAGTACATTAGGCCAAGCGTGTCTCCATGGGGAGCACCTGTGCTATTTGTGAAAAATAAAGATTGAACCCTAAGGCTATGTATTGATTATACACAACTAAAGGAATTTATAGTGAAGAATAAGTACCCTTTACCTTGAATTGATGATCTCTTTGATCAAATGAGAGGGGGGAATATATTCTCAAATATCGAATTGAGGTATGTTTACCATCAAGTGAAAATCAAGGAAAAATATATCTAAATGACTATATTTATAATAGGGTATGGACACTATGAGTTCGTGGTGGTGCCATTTGGTCTCACTAATGCACCAACTACATTCATGTGTCTCATGAATAGTGTTTTTAGTAAGTATTTGGACACGCTTTTTTTTTTCTTTTTCTATATGACATTATTATTTATTCCAAGAATAAAATGGAACATGAAGAGCATTTGATAATGTATTTACAACTGCTAAGGGAGCATCAACTGTACACAAAGATAAGTAAAGGTGACTTCTGTCATAAGAAAAATCATTTTTTTGGGTTACATTATTTCAAGTATAAGGAATATTGGTTAATCCCATAAATAGTGAATACATTATGAATTGGATGATTCCAAAGAATGTGATAGTTTTGAGGAGAATTATTATAGATGAACTTCACAAAATGTCATATTTTGGTCACCTAGGATACCATAAAACAATTTCTACAACAAGCAAGCAATATTTTTTGTTGGGAATGAAGAAATATATTGCTAAGTATATATCCAGATGCATGAAAGGACAATAAGTGAAAGCTAAACATCAAATCCCAATAGGTTTATTCTCTACAACAAAAGCTAGATTTAGTGCTGGATTAAGCACCAGATTTTATTGTAAATTTTTTCCAATTGTGGTGAGAAATATGGCACTAATCCTGGTGTTGTTGTACATTTTCATAAATCGTCGACTTTCGCATCCTTTTTCACATCTTTTTTTGCATTAATTTTTGTGCCCACTTTTGTGCCCAATTTTTCACATCAAGTTTTGCATCTTTCTTTGCGTTATTTGTTGTACCCAATTTTTCTCCCAGTGTTGCGTTCAATTTTGCATCCAATTTTGTGTCAAGTTTTGTGTCTAATTTTACGTTGATTTTTTTGTCCGAATTTGTATCTAGTGTTACGTCCAATGTTGCATTTTATTTTGCATCTAGTTTTTCAACCAATATGGCATCTCGTTTTGCAACTAGTATTGCATCCAGTTTTTCATTGAATGTTGCATCCAATTTTTCATCTTGTTTTACGTTCTTTTTTGCATCCAATTTTGGCTATATTTTGCATCTAGTCTTGAGTCTAGTGTTGTGTCCAGTTGTGCGTCCAATGTTGTGTCCATTTTTGCGTTCAATTTTCCACCCAGTTTTATGTCCAATTATGAGTCCAATCTTGTGTCTAGTGTTGCATCCAATGTTTTGTCAGGTTTTGGGTCTAATTTTGTGTCTAGTGTTGTGAAATGTTTTGCACCAAGTTTTATGTCTAGTGATGTGTCTTTTTTTGCATCTAGTTTCTTCCAATTTATGGCCCCATTTATGGATTTATTTTATTAATTTCAATTAAATAGTGAAATATATCAAAATTTTCAAATATAATTAAGAATTCAAATTTATAACATAACATTTGTGAAGAAGTTTAAGGGAAATTCACAATATCCATCCAGAAGTAATAATATCACCATACTAACTCTCCATCAAAATAACATTGACAATTTCCAATATATTGAAATTAACAAGACAATATTAATAATATCACCATCATCTTTAATCATACAAATCTGAAAAAGAAATAAGATGTATAATATCCATATATAAATATAAAAGTCAAAATGATAAATACATCATAATTATATATGAACAACAATATATGTCAATACAATCCATAATGCAACGCATGCTCGTGCATAACATTAGTATCTAGCTAGTGCCACGAACATCATAATCAAGAACATCATCATGTTCATCCTTGTCATATTTCTCAACCTCATCACCATCGTTACCATCATTATCTCCATCATCTTCATCTTATCCTACATCTAAAGTAGATTTAACATAGTTTGGATCATCATGTATGGGATCATCAACTACACTGCTATGAAAAAAAACAATATTAGATGTTAGTATTAATTTCATACCATGATGCATATTTATATTATATTTCTAATATTAACTCATACCAAATTTAAACAAAATATAAAACAATTGCAATTAATATGTATATGTGCACTAATATGACCCAAAAAGTACAAAAATATAAGTAAATGACAAATTTATTAAAAAATAAAAACAAATTGGGTCTTATTTCATATATCCTATACTTACCATATCTTATGCATATCCTACACTTACTATATCTTATACATATCCCACACTTACCATATCCCATGGAAATCTTTAACAACATAATGGTACAAAACAAATGACTCCAAAAGAAATTAACCATTGATTAAAATAATTTCCAAACATTTCCAATAGCGAAGAAATGTGTTTCCACTACTAGAAAGAGTACTTAACCCAAGAAACAATTCTAGAAGCAATTTGAAGTCGTTTGTCAACCACTTTCGAAAAAAAATCAAATTAGTTCCGAAACCAATAATCATTTCTAAAAAGTTTTAAAAAAATCTAAAAGTTTCTATTTCACAATTTTTTATTTAAAAACATTATAAAAAAATTCAACCAATCCTAAAATGCTCCACTACCACACCCCTATCCCATCACAATAACAACATTCTAACCCAAAAATAATCTCAAACAAGACCCATATCCCATCACAATAACAACATTCTAACCCAAAAATAATCTCAAACAAGAGATTATTAAATTGATTATTAAACTATTGAGTTGTAAATTTGTTCTAAACTATTACAAAGTAAATACTTGATTCTTCTTTACACTCGATAAGGTCCCTATATTTTAGGGAAGAGCCATGTAATTTCACCATGCAATTATACCAAAATAGAAACTTCATCATCCCAATATATTCTCCACTAAATCATAAGTTTGTGGCAAGTCTTAAATCATTAACTTGTATAGAATATTGGATATAATGTTAAATTATAATTTTTACATTAAATGATTCCGCCTATAACACAAAAAGTATATAATAAAATGTAAAACAAGTTGTGATCTTTAGATCACGCCCAAAATATATATGTTGTTATTATTATTACTACATAATATAATAATCATAAAGTTTAACTCAAAATTATATTTAGCAAAAACATTCACAAAAGATTAAGCATTTTTCCAATGGTGGTTTGGTTAAGGTACATTTAGAAAAATAGTGTTATCCTATGGGCATAGCATGTGATCACGGGGAAAGAAAAGTGTGTGTCATGCAAAGAAGATAAGCACAAAAATGTTACTAACATTTGAATTGAAGCACGGTCACAAGAAAAAAGGTAGATTGTGAGCAAAACGATGGCATGTAACATGGAGACCTCCAAAGGAGATTGAAAGGTTTCATATTTGAACAGAAAAGAGTGGATCCAAAGAGTTTTATAAAAATTTAAAAGTCAAATTGGACACAAAAATATGTATCAAGAAGTATTTTATTGGTTTGTGATCGGTTGTTTTGAAGAGGAGGAGGAGGGGTTCCAAGAGTGAGAGGAGTAGGATGAGTATATTGAAGACATCATGGAGGTTGATGTGGTAGAATCAACACCACCTTCTAGACATGTCTATCTACCTACACCTATTAGTCGTTATCATACATTTGGTGTAGGGAAGGACCTTCTACTGGTACGGACAGAGGGGGAGAGGGAATTGATATGAGATAACTAGCTACTTATTTTTTTACTTTTGTCATTGTATGATTGTACAATTACCTCATGACGATTGGATACCTTTATAACTTTATATATGTGATTCATTTTTTATTCAGGGTTAAGGATTCAGTATCTACTATCGACTTTGATGTATCATTTTTATTTGGCATCCATCATATATATCGATGTTTTTTCCATATTTATGTGTCAATGTGTTTATTTGATGTTGTTGTTTTATATGTTTAAAATTTAAAAAAAAAATGAATATATTATGTATTTTTTAATGTTTGCCATAATTTACTGATTTTTACACTGATCTTTCCGAGAAGTTGTATTGAGGAGCCTCACCAATTTTTTGCCAATGCTGATTTTTTCAACTATGGTTCTTTTAAAGTTTTATCTTTTTTTCTATCTTTTACATGAGAGGGGAATATGACATAGGAAGCCTTCTTGGAATTGTTTGAAATAGTTATGATATGCATCCAATAAAAATATATGATATATCCCTTCCAAATAGGATCCGTGAAGGAAGATCCAAAACAAATCAAAAAAAAATTGAATTTGACACATATCCAAGAGTATTTATGGAAGAGGGGAGAAGGATCTGGTATCATAGTTTCAATAATTTGATATGAGATACTACAACATGATGGACTCCCTATGCTCTAGATTGTTTCTTGTCATTCATCAAAATAGATATAATTCCTTTGTTCCTTATTCAATCCTCACTAGAAAATGTCCTCCAAGACACACCTTAGAAAGTATGAAAAAAACAACTATGCAATTTTCAAAAGAAATTTTCTCGAAGGCCACCTCTTAAACAAGAACTCACTAAAACAACTCCTACCACTAAATGAAAAATGATACAAAGTACCTAATGGATCATAACTACGTACCAAGAACAGATTCTATTGAACACTTAGAATTCAAAGAATCGAATCCAAATTTAGGGTTTTCTACTACTAGCCATACTCAAAAAATCATTTGGTTCTAGGAAAGAGATTTTGTTTCCAACAACATTCATCAATGAGAAGTTACTAACTATAATAATCCATGTACAACATGCATAAATCAAATATTTTTTCTATAGATGCACTTGGGGACACTTACCATGAGAAATGGACGTTGGCACAACCTAGAACCCTTAAAAACCATATCAAACCTGAACCAAAAATTATGACAAAAGAAAACAAATCCATCATTAGAACTTGAACCAAAAGTGATGATAAAAGGAAGCAAATCCAACATCATACTTACAAACAACAAAGAAGATTAACTCAATGGTGGATTCTTTGTCAAAAGTTGGTTAATATAGGATTATATTATAGCATGTTCGATGCATAGAAAATGAATTGAACATATTTGGAACACATAGTTTGACAAGGGAAAATTAGTCTAAAAAATTTCAAACTAAAACAATTGAAACCAAGTGATGACAAAAGAAATAAAATCCAACATCACAACATCATACTTACTAGAACAAACTCGAGATACTTCAATAGTTGATTCTTTTTTAAAAGTTGGTAGATATAATAATTTAAGATTGTTCTATGCATAGAAACTCAATGGAAAGTATTTAGAACACAACTGTTTGGCAGGGCAAAATTTTTCTAAAGGTCATTCAAACCAGGGATGATTTTAAGGAACCATACTTATTTAGAAGTGTAGAAATGTTGGCGAATCTTGCCAATTCTTTAAACGCCAACTATAAAATGTTTGGCGATATTTTTCAAAAAATATTTTATTTTCCAAGGATTTTGTATCGTTTATATAATAATTTGGAAATTTTTAGGGTGAAAATTTTTTACCCCATCAAAATTGGGCAAAATAGGGCTTCAAAAAATGCAAAATGGCGAATTGGTTTTTGGAAAAAACACATGGAAAAATGGCCTATGAGCTAAATTTCGCCCCTAAAATTATCCCTAATTCAAACTATTCCAATTCACTTGCAAGAAAACTCAATTACACAACTAGAAGAAAAAGAGTGATCAAATTAAATTAGACAATCAAACTCCTAAAAGATAATTTTATAAAGATGAAAGAAGAGAACCTCCATTGATATGCTATAAAGATGAGATGAGATAAGATAGTTTTATTAATGCCCAACAAATGACTACAATAGTAGGTCAATGGTACCAAAGAGAGGCACATCCAGTGTAGTTACACAATGGGAGTGTGAAAGCAACACCTATGACAACTCTATCAATGTAGATAAGGATAAAGATATAAAAATGTACCTAAAATAAGATATAACAAAAGGTACAAGTGCATGGTAAATGATAAAAATGAAACCATGTGTAGTAAAAAAACAAAAGAGAGGATGTCAAGGATTGTTGGAGCTAAGTGCCAATAATAAGTGAGGGGACCAAGAATAAAATTCTTTTTGGAATCATCGATCACTGTGAGGATCCAATAAGTTGTATTTGGGGCCAAGGAAGCATGGATGCATTATATTTGGGGATTACAAGGGTGAGGAGGTACAACTGTTATAGCATCTTTGTACTAAGTCCAGAGGCATGCACACCTCAAGCTTATCATGGAGGTCAATTGAACCATTGGGGAAGAGGGATGGAGAGGGTAGGTTGGGAAGGTTTTGAGAGGAACCTAAGGTCTCAGTAATCCAAAATCTTAAGTGGCATTCATCTCTGCATGATGTTTGTTGCCATGAACTAAAAGGACGACTTGGAAGGAGGTGATTCTCCTAAGAGTCCTAGGACGGGCCAGGGAAGGAAAGGACTATTGTTGCTTCATTCCCAAATTTGAGGTTTATTGATCCTTCAACCTATATACTTTCCCAAAACTTGTCAAGTTGATTCCTTTCTACTGTTATGATATAATTGGTACAGGTGTCTTCAAATGACAAGACCTTGATGCCTCCCTCTTGACTGCTAGTAGTTGTTGAGATGTGGCTTATGATGCTCAGGATTGCTTTTCAAGGACTGAAGTATGTTACATCATCTCTAGAACAAAATCCTTAGAGATGCAAAAGTGCCCAGAACAAATGAAACTTTCCCATAATTGAATTATGCCACTGCTGCATTCTCAGGAAACAAGTATTTTGTTGATTTGAGACTTCTTTAAAACTGTTGTAGGTGATGATTGTCTACTACTTTGTTGATTGATACAAATGCTCAAAACTGTTGTATATTGTTTAGGGTACTAGGATAGACCTAAATTGATCCTAAGATACCTCTATATGCTGCAAGAAGGCTCAGGAATAGTCCAAAGAACTCAAACTCAAACATATATGCAACTAACTTATGAATTGTTTTCAAGGATCAGTTAATTGATCTGCTCGGGATCAAATGAAATAAAACATTTAAAGTGTAGAGACAAATTGTAGTAACATGGGCCTACCACATTATTTTACACTTTTTTAGTAATCCAATTAAAAAACCAAGTTGTCGATCGATTATTAACCAATTCCAATCCAAGTCTAGTCTAATCCTTGATCGATTCCAAGTTTAATTTCAAATTTTGAAACATTGATCTTAATAAGATTCGGGGGAAAATTATTACCAAATTGTTCTCTACTAAGTCAAGGAAACTTTAAAATTTTTCCATGAGTTTCAACTCTTTTGGAAAATATTTGTTGATGCCTCATCCAATGGCTTGAAAAGTATTATACTCTCCTATCTATTCATATTAAAGTCTAGAGGCCATCATTCCCAAACCATTGCTTGTAGTGGGTAAGGCCAACAACTAAAGAAAATATTCCACATGATCAAATATTTTTGCCACAAATTAACATTCTTGGTGGCTACATAAATAGATGACTATAGATTCCTCTCTTGCAAACCAACAATTTATGTCAGTAAGGTGACAATGATGGGTTCATAGTTCATACCATCCCCCTCTAGCTTGATCATAACTACAAACATACAAGGGAATGCTCCAAATTGGGTCTCTCTCCCACTTTCCTACTCTCAAAGAATACCATTAATTTATCCTTTTCCACTTGAAACTTTCCCAACATTCTTGTGTTTGTATCTTTTCATCCCTACCAATCACAATGTTACCTTAGTTGTTAAGACCAATCTCAAATTGTTAGGAATAAATTAACAAACACAAGATTTGCATTAATGTCACTTGTTGCAGAGAGATGGGAAAATGCATAACCTTGTTTCAAAGAGAACTTGTTGTACAAATAAAGATGGGGCAAGGAAATATCCATTGGGAGATTAATTTAATAATATTTTTGATGAAATGAAGCTTATTGATATTGAGCGAGTCTAGGTAGTCCCTACCTTGAGAAATTCTAGAAGAGGTAAGGAATGCAATTCGAAAACATTATATAGATTTTTAGTGGTAGAAGGAATTGTAGAAGGGATTGCTAAAATGAAGAAATGGGTTGGTTATGGGAGCTATTCAAAGCATTTTCCCTTTTTAGTTCAAATTGAAGATGAGTCCCAGAAACCCCCATCTCCATTCAAATTGAATCATTCATTCCTAAATGGGGACATTTTTAGAAAATTAATAGTGACAAATTGTTAGAAGTATGACGGTGTTGTAGGATATTCAACAATAAAATTGCATATAATCTAAGGAAAGTGACAAAGTTAGAGTTGAATGGGTAAGGAAAAAGTCAAAAGAAAACCAAAAGGATAAAAAATGGACCAAGGAGGAAATTACTAGGTTGTTTGAAAATAACTCAACAGGGGTTTTCACAGAAGAAGAATATAAAAAAATCGGAGATCTTAAAGAAAAGAAGGTTTAATAGATGAAGAATAAACATAGTGGAGTTTCAAAAGTAGAGAAATATGGCTGGATGAAGGGGATGATAATCATAACACTAATATTTTCCAAAATTATCCAAAGCAAAGAAGGAATGTTAATATTATTTGGGAAATTAGGTTACAGGATGGTTCCAAAGAGAAATATTTTTGAGAAATAGATAAAGTAGGAATAAGTCATTTTAAATATTTGTTTAAATAACCCGAAGAGTCCTATATAGGAGAAATTATGAAGGTGATTAGGTTGTTTCCTAGACTTATTGATGATAGAATAAATGAGGAATTGGAAGTAGAAATTACAAAATAACTAAAAGTTGTCCTAAATTCTTTCAAGAAGGTCAAACTAACTGTTCTTGAAGAAGAGAGACAACTTCCCATAAACAATGTGACTACTTTTTCAGGTAGCATGATGAAAATGACAAATTAATTGAGAGACAAGCTTGAGTTGTGTCTTAGACCATATTATCGCTAAATTTACATAAGTCAGAAGTCTTGTAGAACAAGAACAACTGTAAAATTAGATAAATTATACATCCTTTCCATGATTTATGAATTGAATTGTTTTAGTCAACAATTATAATTCAGAATGCACCATTCACACTTCCAAGTTATACCTTGGCAACAGAGGTCAGCCAATGTTTTCTCTTGATCAATGTTTCATTTGACTCTGAGTTGAAATACGAGACTAAATATTGTATTCAATATAAAAGGATCATACTTGAATGGAGTATAATATACTATATTGACCTTAGAGGCAGTCATATTTGGATAGAATATGACCTATTGAATCGAGTATGAAAGGGTCTAGGTGAGCATTTTGATCATATAGGATCTGTTATTTGGGTCCATCATCACATATGAATAAGACATCCGATCTATATCAAATTATTAATTATTTTCTTATACTTATGGGTCAATATAGTATATGTGGGTAAAATGTGAATATAAATAATTCCCTTCCATTGTGTTCTTGACGACTTGTGCTACAATATCTAGGCTGTAATCTGGAGCGAATATCCAACATTCGAAATGCATGAGGATTATCACTATTAATACTAAAATAGGATTATTTGAAATTGGAACTTTCAGACTTTGGTTTTTAGATTATCCCTAAGTGCATATTCCACATTAAATTCTAGCATTGCCAAACTTTCAATTTGAGGGATCACCTATGGCCATCCATTTTGGATGTTGGATAGATCACTCCCTGAAGTCAAGAGCTTTATATTGATAAAAAAAATCACTCAATCATTTTACTCAAAACATTAATGATCATTGTAATCAAAAGATAAAATGAGAGTAGTTTTAATTGGTTTTGTAGATTTACAACCAAAGCACCAATGTTTTCCGATATTTTCCATAATTGTAATTTCCAAGATATAACCCATTGACGATCTTTCACAACAAACTCTTGGTTCAATACAAACAATATATATTTTTATATTGAAACAATCCCATAATTGTTTGATCCTCCATTAGCACAAAAGCTTCAAAATATAGTGGAAAGTCGAAATAATAAATCCATCAATTAAAATCAATAATAAAAAAAAAGAACAAGCTTTTCATTGTAGTCAGAAATTAAAAAGAAAAAACTAAAAAAATTATAATCCACTGCAACAAGTGGTCTTGTCAAACAACGATCCTAGCTCGATAACTCATCTTCCAAATTCTTTACTCTATCCATGAATCTTTTTGCTATCCTCAAAATATAATTTCCTTTCAATCTTTCAGGGTTTTGAAGCTGCCCAAAAGCCTTGCAAAATTAAATCATAAATCTCAAATCTTTTGGTGAAATTATTTTGGTACCTAAAAAAGTATAATTTTACCATGTGATAGACAAGTGAAACAAGTTGTCAACCATGTTGCAAGTAAACATTTGTGAGTAATATTTATTTCTATAAGACTTCATGTTAAAAGGAATACTTGCATATTTGAGATAGAAAAAATGACTTAACAGAATGGCCAATATTACACAACAATATGATGGATTAAAACTTCAAAGTAGAACTACCAAAACCCCAAATTGTTGTATAGTTGATTGGTGATTCTAAGTGAAGACAACTAGATACATAGAAGTTCTCATTTTTATTGTCACATGCCCCAATTTTGCAAAAACAATATTATTTGATTTGATTTTATTCAAAGACAATATGTTAAATTTTATGCTAAGTTGCAAGTGATGACTCAGCAGAGTCAAGGATATTAAATGTAATTCTGAATATTTAAATTATAAATAAATGAAAGTGGAGACAACAACTTAGGAGAGTTGTTAAAAGAGTGTTTACTGGTCAAATTGGTGGAGGAGGCTGGGTGGAGAGAAAACAGCATCCTCAAACCACTTCCAACTGTTGCAGGTGGAAACCTCCCTAAATTTGGGGTCATGATTCCCCAAGAAAGTGGGATCAGAGCAGGTGGCTCAATTAATGACAACTAACCCAAAATACCTAGGCAATCTTTATAAAAATGCCCATTGAAGAGAGCTGAGGCTGCTCATTCTGGAGAAGTGATCATTCAAGTGAATGTAATTCATAGAAATTCAATGGGAAGGGAATTTGTGGAAAGAGTTTGAGGGGTTAACTGCTAAGTGATCTAGTGCAGCTTTTCAGCTGAAGGATCTTGATGCTAAGTGCAAAGTGATTATTGAGTCATTGGACTAGTTTATTGTTTGCTTGCTCCACCAGTTCTTAGCCAAGAAGACCAGGAACAGGCTCGGGGGTCCTGAGGAAGCGTTGTTTGAGCGCTCTGCAAGAGTTGGTAGGGAGGAATGACCTCCTAACACTATTGTTGTCCATCTTAATCAGGTTCTACATTCTCTTGTGTTACTGTGTTAGATAGTAAAATGTGAATCTGACTAATTTATGAATGTTAAATGTTTAGTTGTGAACTGTTAGGGTTAGTAATATTTTATTTTATTGAAGGAATGAATATGAAATAGATGGAAAATAATTCTAACCTGTGTTTTTCCACATCTGGAAGGACCAGACCGTACTCCAGCACAGGTAGAGTGTTTAAAAGTAGATGAAGGAAATGATAAGAGACTGAAATGATTAGATGTTTTATGCATTTTACAATAGCAATGATTTATATCAGTATATAGATTATCATCGAAAAGAACAAAAACCTGATTATCTATGTTATTGTTCTACAAACTGAAGTATGTAAATATATTAGAAATAGCAGTAGCTTAGTATAAGTAGAAGGATTATTATTATGTTAAGAAAATACCATAGTAGATAAATGAAGTATACTTTATATTCAAGTGCATGAGAATAAACTGTGTTAAGTTGTCAATATTTACCTTTGTGTTTTTATTTAATAACCAATTGTAATGAAGTAGAAAAGATACAGTAAACTAATTTAGTACACTCAAATAAACAGAGAAATAAACTATAAATACTTAGTTTATTTATTTATACTGTTAACCAAACCAAGACACCAGTTACTATAAATAAGAAGGGTTTTATGAAAAGTATTATTCATTTATCAAGAACAAACTAGTTACTAAGTTGATGTTTACGAATAACTCTAATACAATCCTTGCTAACATTTCAGAAAAACAATAAGAATAGGATTATAACTAATTTAAACATTACATATCTATGTAAGAATTGTTCCGTAAATGTTAACATGTTTATACCTGCAAGAGTAACAATAGGGTCGAAACCCTTTATAAATATCTTTATTGTTATAATAGAAAAACAATAAGCTATAATTCTAATATTTGGAGCATTATTATTAAAAAAATCGAACTACTGTAGACTAGAAACAGTCTTCATAACAAATACTTATATACAGAGGAAAATTTAAGAAATTTCCTTATATACAGATTATCATATTAACTTAACAATATTTGTTTACAAGTAATAGAACCTACTTAAACAATTGAAAGAATTATTTTAAACAAGGGTTTCATTCAAGAAACCCTAGCTCGAAAATCATGAGTCAATAAGCAAAACAACTTATACCATGAATGAATGACAGTCCTAAAACCATTAACAATAGTCTAATGCAAATAATAAATAGTACATATTTATTACACAGTCGAATAGGGTAATAACCCTAAGTACACAGAGTCACATTAATAACATTAAGATAAACTGAGTTCGAGCTCGAAGGAAAATCCTTTGTTTCTTAAAGAAGACTGTGTATTGCTTAGCAGGCCGAAAGGCTTAAAACTTAAACAAAGTACAAAAACCAACTCAGAGCTGGGCACCCATATTGTGACATGGGGTGTTTATAAACGAACACTAACAAACTTTAGATTAACGTTTACAACATTGTGAATCCTTTCTTTAACACATGAAGAGAGCATTCCAAGTCATGGCATTGAGCCAGAGTCACCCTGCTGAAAGAAAGGGTTTAAAATAAAATAAAAAACAAAACTAATAAACCAAAGAACAACAACCCAAGACTGGGAAAGACATTTCCGTAACTCCTTCCAACTGCAAACTTTCCCCTAAGGTATGAACAAGTAGGGAGAACCATTTTGTAACTGGGGCTTACCCATAGACTGAATGCCAGTCCATTTGAGAGGTGATTCCCGCCTTTTTGTTACGGCGAACTATCCCTGCAAAAAAAATGGAAACCAAAGTTTAATTAGAAACTTGTTTACAAAACTGAAGACTGTAAATAAAATCTGTTAATAAACTTTTAAATAATTACCTCACCTGGAAGTGAATATTTTGGAGCCACGAAGGAACAACAGCATAGTAACCAGCATAACAAGAAGCCAAACCCCGGTACTCGTAGGTGACAGAGACGATGGGGGCTCACGATACAAGCCACACTGACGACAAGAGCAAGAACCAGCCTGGGCAATGGCCACGAAAGAGTTTAACAACAAAAATATTTCGTTGATAGTGCTACTATAACCTCATGACTGTTCAGGGTAAGCAGGAAGAATTTATGTCTCTTCAACCACCACACTTAAGTGGAAATGTTCCATTCCATAAACAACGAAGCTGGAGCTGAACACAGGCGTGCCCTCATGTCCGCAACAAACCAAACGCAATAGAGATCAAACCCTCGACAAAACACTGAAGAGCTAGGGTTGTAGCAAAGACTTTTAAATCATGTAATGCATGGTGAGGAAGGTTCTACGTGCCCTTTAATTTATCAGTTACCAAGTGGGTCGAGTTCTATAGTCCGCATGGTGCTGTCAAGACCAAATAATTGTTAATAATTTCCACAATGATAAAAAACGATATTATTATACAGCAAGTCAAAGCATAATATATCATTGAAAATCATAATTCAATAATGCTGGAGTATTTAGAACTTAGAGTATCATTAACCTCTTGGTGATTTAAAAATCGTGAACATTGTTAATAATTGATCCGTTAGACCTCAACTTGAGTGCATTAAAAGTTTGTTGTAAAAGAATGCGATAAGCAAGTTAATTAATGGAACAACATTAATAGAAATTAAATGCTCAAAACAGGAATGAAAAACAAGACTGGTAAGCAGATATAAACGAAACACAACATCACAGACAGAAGTTGATAACGGAGTTCACCCCCTCCACTAGGCTACGTCTCCGAGTCCCTCTCCAATGGGTACCGATCCAATTAATCTCTTCGAAATGGTACAAAAATGGTTCTGGAAACAACTTCAGCAACTGTAAACAGAATTCTATACAAAGTCTTGAAGACCTCTCTTCTGGAAGTTACAATTAGTATTCAAAGACAAAGAAACTAACTATAACAGAGAATGTTGACTTCTACAGTAACAGCATCTGGCACTTCGCAACAAAAGCTCTCTAAGCTTCTCATAACAGCGAAATGATGCTCTGCGCTCTAAAGCAATCTGCCTCTCTCCACTGTGTCCGTCCCCTTGGCCAGCATCCTCTATTTAAGCATTTTGCAAGAGGATCCCTGGCGGACCACAGCTGTTATCTTCTTTATTATCGTTACAACCATATGCTAAACTGAATCATGCCATCTCGCCAAGTCACAGCCCAAGCGTTATGTTACCACGACGTTCCAGATACCCGAAACATTGTACCCAAATCCACGCTCATGTGCTGACTCACAACACGTCGTAATGACTTGCAACTAGGCTATGCCACGTAACGTAACCGTTTGATGTTACTATCAACTTTGCAGCATATAAATTTCACGGCATATGAGGACTCCGCCATATACCCGATCCCCCGTTGCAGCACACAAATGTTGTAGCCTATGAGGACTTTGCCGAACCATGCGATGTTCCACTTGAAGGTTCGCAAGCTGTGCGGCCCATACACAACTGCACACCCATGCGATAAGCTGCGCACCAGGCACGGCATGCGATAACTGCATAGCTCATATCACTGCGCGAGCTGCATGACCCATGCAAGCTCACAGGCTGCGCAGCCCATGCCAGTGGCGCGATGTTCTGTCGAACCGCGCGGCCCTTAAGGCTAGTCGCGCACTGTTTTTAGCAGGTTATGTTCTTTGAACCATAGACTAACAACCATTGTACCATATTCGATCAATATAATCTGAAGATGAATAATCCACCGGATCATTCCTCCCCAATATTAGAGGAAATTTGGGGTCTAAATGGGCCTTATAAGAAAACGTGCCAAAATAAGTTTTTGTGAGTTGGAATACAAGAACCAATAGAATTTCAATAAAATAAGTCAACCATAATGGTTGAA
>LPNX010557086.1:6059-33912 GCA_001517045.1 Pseudotsuga menziesii
AATCCTTCCCCAATGTCGTGGGTTTGAGATTCAGTCATTCTTTGTATTGCACGGCTAGGTCGTGGAAGATATGATGAAGAGCGTACGGTGTGACTCGCCAATCTAGAGATGGGTTTCTACAGGGTGGTCCTATGACGCCCCTCTAGGGTGGTATTCCGGAAAGGCGTTAGGACTTGCAACATGTTTTTTATTCACTATTCGGTCGAGAGCATCGTAGCAGGATTTGAAAACCTATAGAATGCTTGTAAGGGACTCTGCACATAAGCGGATATCATTCATCCATCAGTCAAGAGCCTGCATATCGTACAAACCTTTTCTCTGGAATGCAAATGCATTATATTCCCTTATCAATATCATCCTACTAGAGCATGAAGTAATGGAGGATCCCCTCGTATCCTCAAGAACAAAGTATTTGTGAATTTCTCTCATCACGAGAAAGTAGTTAAGTGGGTGGTTATTCCATCCTAAAGATAGATATAACGAAGATCGAGAAACCTAATCGAAAATCATTTCTTTATTCGAGAATAAGAGTACCATAGGGGATGTTACATTAGGTTTATACATGGCCTACCTGGTTGATTGGCAGATGGAAAGGTATTTGTACGAGTTGGCTTTGTCCACGCAGAGACACGTTCTTTCTCCAATGCACAAAATACAAATACCCTGAACATATGCCCCTTTTCCTTTATAATATTCCCTCATTGCTGGTTTCAGGAATGGGAGGAGTGGTTTTCTCCTACCACTTTTCTCCCAGCAAAATGCTTCTCTGACTGCCACGTAGAAGGTGGTAAAAATTCTATTGGGTCAAGCTTCCTTGATTTCCTGTGCATGTTGCGGAAGTGAAACTTTTTTCAACTGTAGATATAATATTTCTCTCATCTTAGGTCGTCAATATTAGACCCCTTTTAACCTCTATCTTTGACATTCCACTGCTCATTGATCCTTTTTCCCGACGTGCAACTTCCTCCAGTGGATTTCTTATCTTTCCTTGACTTGCTTATCCCTCCATCACAATCCATTGATTAAATCAATACTTTAACCCTTACCTTTCCATTTCGTTGATCGCCTATCTCTCCTTTTAGTGTGCAACTTTCCCTAGTGGATTGTACACCCTCCATTGATCTTCCTTATCCCTTTATTCCACCATAGATCTAATCTGGATGTGAACATTTTCTTTGATCTGATGTTTCACCTCACAACTTTCAATAGCGGATCGCATGCTCACCGTTGATTTCTCCGCTCGAAAGATCTTAACTGTCAAAATTATTCAACATATACCATGAGTGCTTTTTCATCCCTTTATCCACTTTAAAAATTTTATCTCATGGTTTCATGGGAAAAATGAAAATGATAGTCTTTATATTTCCTCCATTTAACCACTCATGGTCACATTAGCAAAGCTCCAAAAATTTTAAGCTTTTTATTGGGACTTAAGCCCCTCTTCTCACCCGTAAACCAAATCAATGCTAACAGTTACTAATACATCACATAGTATAACCTCATGACTTGATACAACACAAGTCTCTAGTCTTGATACACCACAAGACCATATCCAATTAAGGATATCCATCTCATAGGCTGTAACCATTTATGAGAATCATTCGAATTTATACAAGACAAGTCCATACTTGATACAACACAAGTCTGTAGTCTTGATAAGACACATGACTCTAATATTAATACAACACAAGATTCCAATCTTGATACAACATAAGATCACGGTACATGCATCCCACCTCAATACATGAGGATATAGATGGGACTTAATACAACACAATGTCATGACTTAATACCAAACAAGTCCTTAACTTGATCCAACACAATTTTTTGACTTGATACACCACAAGTCCCTGACTTGATACCACACAAGTCCTTAACTTGATACAATACAAGTTTCTAACTTGATACAACACTAGTCCCTAACTTGATACAATACAAGTCTCTGACTTGATACAACATAAGTCCCTAACTTGATACAACAAAAGTTTGGAGATTGACTCATGATGTTGTACATTTAACATGAACTCCCATTATTATTGTAGGGATTTGAGTGTTGATGTAAGTGACACTATGTAAGCGTCCTAGAATAACGTACATAATTATGGGAGGAATAATAGGACTTAGGCCTTAAAGAAAGGTTTTAGGAAGCTCAAGATAAGAGTAATGACTAAAACTGTCACATAGGAGGCGATGCACTATGTAGGATATCATGGTTGCCCTAAAAGTAGGATATTGATGGAAATATGCAATTTTATTCACTAAGCATGGGTCTTGGACCATGGTTGGGGAAGAAATTGAGGGAATTATACAGTACAACAAAAACTAGATTTAGCATCAAATTTAGCACCGGATTTTAGTGTAATTTTTTCCCAATTGTGGTGAACAATCCAGCGGTAAACCTAGCGCTATTGTAAATTTTTGTAAAATGCCGTCTATTACATCTTTTTTTTGGTCCTTTTTAACATCCATTTTTGTGTCCATTTTTGTGCCCAATTTTTTGCATCTAGTGTTACGCCTTTATTTGCGCCCAATTTTTCAACTTCTATTGCATCTTTTTCTGCGTCCTTTGTTACATCCTTGTTTGCACCCAGTTTCACGCTCATTTTTGCATCCAATGTTGCGTCTTATTTTTCTTCTAGTTTTCCATCGAGTCTTGCACCCAATTTTGCACTATGTTTTACATAAAATTATGTGTCCAATTCTGCATCTAGGTTTAGATCCAATTTTAGGCCCAATATTGCGTCTAGTTTTGCATCCAAATTTACTTATAATGTTGCATCCCCATTTGATCTAATTTTGTATCTTTTTTTACGTCTTTTTTTGTATCCATGTTTGTGCCAAATGTTTCATCTCGTTTTATGTCATATTTTGCATCTAGGTTTGCACCTAGTGTTGCATCCCGGTTGATGTCTTTTTTTTGCATCTATGTTTGAGCCCAATTTTGCACCCAGTGTTGTGCCTAGTTTTGTGCCCATGTTTGTATCTAATATTGCATCTAGTTGTGTGTCCAATGTTGCATCCCATCTTGCATTCAATATTACGTCTAGTCTTACATCCAGTGTTTTGTCCCATCTTGCATCTAAAATTGTGTCTCGTTTTAAGTTTTTGTTTGCACCAAATGTTGCTTCCAGTTTTGCACCTGGTGTTACGCCTAGTTTTATGTCCATCGATACACCATATTTTGTCTCAATTCAATGTCCAATTTTACATCTAGTTAGGAATCCACTTTTTCATCTATTGTTGCATATAGTTTTGGACCTATTATTACATCTAGTTTTGAGTCATTAATTGTGTCTAGTGTTTAGTGTCTTTTTGCATCCAATTTTGCGTTTAGTGTGACATCCATTTTTGTGTCCACATTTGCGTTTGACATAAGGTCAAATTTTGCGTCCACTTTTGTGTTTGGTGTGACGTCCACTTTTACATCATGTTTTGCATTGAGTATTGCGTCTAATATTGCATCCATCTTGCACTACTACATTTTTTACCTTTAGAAATACATTGCAATATCATTAGGGCATGGAGGAATCGAACCACCAATCTCCTGCTTGTAAAGCAGGTGCTCTTCCATTGAGCTAGCACCCTTTAAGAATCAGGAAGAGGAGCAATATTAACACATAGATTTCATCATTTGTAATTCTAATAAAAGACAATAATATCCAAAGACAAACATGCTTAAAATCCAATTTATTTTTCCAAACACACTAATAAGCAAAAAAATCTACCGTGCTCAGGCAACAAAATATCCTAAACAATTACGCGATATATTAAAGTGGTCCACAACAGGGTCTTAGAGACCAACATAATGTATCAATGCATACCTAATAACCTAAACTTGATATGTACAAAGAATAAGGGATGTGTTTAAGAAATAGTTGTAGAATCCAATTGAGGATGTGTGTGTTGCTACATAAATGTTGTTATTCATTGATGGTGTGATTTTGTTCAACAGGGATGTTAAGAGAAGAACTCATGAATGGTTACTAAAAGAATACACCTACTATGTGCATCATACATGATATAATGAATATTTTAACAATGAACACCAACAAAGACAATTTATATTAGCAAAAAAATTATTAGCCAAGGGCACATGCTATTGTGCACATGTGACTACAGTATGATATGTAAGTACATGAAGGTATATGTGTGCATAAATAGAGATATATTCATACACTTTCAAAAATATATCCATATTCCATGAAAGAAAAATAATAGAACAAAGCATATAGAAGAATTAAAGATAAGTGTAATATTAATGGGATAAGCTATTCAATGTCAGAGACCATGATATATCAGCTATATTACAAGTTGGTGAAAAGGAAATTTAAACAACCACATTGTTCCTAGAAAAATCCAACTATTCACAAAAATAAAAATAGCCATTCACTTCAAACCTTCAAACTTGTACATTTAAAGTTTGACTAAGAATGTAAAGTGTCATTGACCTTGATTTTCTTTGTCGAATTTGATTTTTTTAGCTTGTTCACTTTTTATGCCCAATATTGAATAAAAATAAAAAACACAATTGCATAATCCAATTGGGATTACGTATTTTGGTACAACTGTCTTATGAGAAGTTACAATAGGGAAAGGCCACAGGAAATTCTTGCATAGCCCCTGTTTCCTGCCTAGAAATATTTTGGAAATCACAACAGGTATGAAACACCCATGAAATGTTTGCAGGGCATTCCTATTTCTGGAAACATTTCCACGAGATTTCTGAGACACTTCCTATCCAAAAGATCATAAATGGCATGTTTCCTTTGTTCCAAAGGAGAAAAGCTTAAAGGCCCTCAAAGGGAGTGAAATCCAGGAATGTCTTGTTTGTGCATAAAAAGGACCTAAATAGGCAACAAACCCAAAAAATCTAAAATTTTGAAATGAAAGCACAAAAATTTTTAGAGTTTGAATTATTTTTTAAATTATTTAATTATACCATTTTCACACTTCCTGGACATTTTGAAAAGTGTCATTTCCATATCAAAATTGTTTCGTAGTTTCAGGTGACTTGGAGTTGGCACTAGGTCCTAGGGTGAGAGGCACCTTATTTTGTTTTAAGTATATCCTCGTTTGGATGTTACCCATGGCCACCCATCCCCACACATTATTTCTATATGACATGCCAATGTTAAATAGTTACCATAACAAAATCGTCCATTTATTGTGGATGAGTAGGTTACCCACATTATAATGTATAAGTAGATGGGTAGATGGTTATTATACATACACACATACATATATAAATGAATACATGAATAAATACACATCAAAACTGCTACCATAGTTAATTACTAGATCTTTCAAAATTTTGAGCTTGAGCTCATCAGAAGTGTTCATCAGATGATACAGATTTACTTACATCAATTTCACTTGACACTTTAGAGTCTTATCACCAAAAAGTGATACAAAAAAAACCATGTTTTTAGAATTACTTTTATCAAAACCATGCTTCTTGAATGGTGTACCTATTGAATTTCCAAAGCTTTCATCCTAAGTAACAGACGTTTCACAAAATAATTTCCGCTCATAAAAAGGTGTGCTTGAGATCACTACAAGTGATCAACTCTAGATGATACTGCCAAACTTGAGTCTTGGTTTTTTCTATAATATTACAATCAGTACAATTTGATACAAATAAAAATTTACAAAATCATGTTTCTAGAATTAGTTATATTAAAACTACGCCTCTCACATGGTAACATTAATGGATTTTCACTTTCCACTCTTGAAATAGCATCAGCTTGAGTTCACAAGTGATCTATTTTATATGATAAAAATCGATTTTACCACCATGTTCATTTCAATTAGACTTAGTATTTTACTCTTCATTCATTGCAGTTTGATACAAGAACAATTCATGTTTTTAGAATTACTTTCAGTGATAACAAGTCTTTCAGAACAAATCATGTAACTAGTATTGCTTTTAGTAATGTCACGTCTTTCGCATGTATGCCTATTGACTTTCCACTTTCCAAAGTTTTTGACACATGAAAAAGACTATGAGCTAAAACAAGACCTATTAAAACAACTCTCACCTCCAGATCTTGAGCAGCTTCTAATGCCAAACCAACAGTTGTTGCAGCCAAACCTATTAAACCACCCTAGAAAAGCCAAACTCGCAATTAGATTACTGTTTAGAAGGACATTTCTATATTTTAATATTGTAGAACAAACAACATTTCCCACTGGGAAATTTTATTTTAAAAAAGATGCAGGCCTTCACTACAACAAACATTATTCTGCACAATCTCAAAACCAAAATTTGCACCCCCTGCAAATTTATTACTAGAAAGAATTTTGCTTTGACCTTTTTCCATGTTCAAATGTGTGTCAATAGAAATGCAGAACATTAGTAAGAAAACAATATCAACTTGTTATAAGATTTAGATGGATATTCAAGGTAATGACAGCTCTGTATCACATACTTTTTGATGGTTTGCTTGAGGGGAGGAAGCAAATTCATGCGTTAGCACATTGATTATTGTCGATATCTTTTCATGTTCACCAGCAGCAATCAATGTTTTGACAAATCCTTCGAGCTATACCACAAGAGAACAACTAATCAAATAAATATTTAATCTAATCCATATCCCATGATTATTATGATATTAAAAAAAAAACTATTTCAAAACTATTTCTATTTATAAATAAAACATGACAGATAGGAGTAATTCTAAAAAGCAAGAAACTGTGATAAAAGAACTGTGCGAGTTCTTTAACTCAAGCTATAGATTTTAACAAGCATGCATAATTAAATCTAAGACAACATTTTTAAAATAGTACTGGAGCATCTCCCTATCATAGCAACACACCTCCCCATTCCACGGTACACATGACGAGTGCAGGAAGGGACCCACAACTAAACTTGAGAATGCCCTCAAAACAATATGAAATTATGATTTGAATAGTCTAATCCCATGCCTAATATTCTTAATTGAAGGATTGATCTGTATCCTTGATTCCCAACAATCTGATTGAATTAAGCAATTTCCATGCCATGTGATCTATTAAATCAATAGGTCAGGAAGTTCTCCTAATAATCTGATCTACGTATTTCATGCCAACTAGCTGATATGGAAATTCATTCTATATAATTTATGTCATGTAGCTGTACAAAGGTTTGATTTGTTCTTTCTATTTGCTTGCCAAACTGTTACAGAGATCCAAATTGTGTGTCTATTGCCAAAATATAGAATGTAAGCCTACTAATGTTCCTCAAATTTATACCCCCCACAGCTATGTACCCTTCTTATAAATTGCAAAGTAATGTTGTCCAATGGTATTAAGTTTAGTTTTATAGATCATATCACATGTTTTATGTTTTGTGTTTTTTATATTATACACAAATTTTATTTATGATTTGTAGAAGTTTTACGTTTTTGCAATATATATTTTATGCATATGTATGTGCGCACCTCCCTCGCACCCCAATGTCCTTCAAAACCCAGATGATCTAAAAGCAACAATGAGTATGGCATTAGCATCGATGATGTTGCAGAACTATTGCATTGCACAAAATCAGACAAGCAAGGATAAGTTATTTAAGCCCTGTCTAGTGGCTCGCTCCTTGTGTTTTTTATTTTGTAACATGTATCTATTTATGCAGTTAATCCAATTGACTTTATTTTCTAAGAAATGAATATACACAATTTTTCAATGCAAGTCCTGTAAGATTTCTTTCTTGTCCACTTTGAAAGTAAACGTCACAAAACTGAAGCACAGAATCCATCATCCAATTGAGTGGTTTTAACATTGTAGAATACTACTAACATTTTCTGAATTTTGAGTTGGATGTTTAGACTATACCCACAAAGATGAACCAAAAAGATAAAGAGATCCACTACGAAATACCAACAAACAATTATAGAGCACCCGAGAGATTCAAGATGCTAACAGATTAACTTGGTAGCTTCCACCCCAGAGCCCTAAGTTTTTACTTCATGGTCATTAACTATGGTGATAGGTAGGTTCAAACCGAGAGATAAAGCTATATTTCTTCATGTTATCACACAGTTCTGCAATAGCAGAACAACCTAAAAATTATAGACCACCTAACTGTTGTTCAGGAATAAACACTCTTATAACCTAGGGTTTGGGGTTACCAACTTAATTTTAAAACTTGCAGACAATTAGCTTTAGTTAAATGCAGAAAGGAAATAGGAATAAATATTGGACTCACCCGATTACCGACAGTTGATCTAAGCTTTATCTTCTTCTTCTCTACTTCTCTCCAAAGCTTTCAGGGATGCACCTCCTTCACGTGCAAGGAGCAAATTCTCCAAGTACAATCTTATGCATGTATATATAACAGGTTAGATAAACAACATATATAGTGCTTAATCAAATATATTCATCAAACCCTAATACATGAAAGAGACTCAACACAAAGTTGGAAGAAGAATTCTCTTTAATAACAATCAATGAATGAGATAAGTGTACAACCCAACGCCTGAGACAAGGACTCCTCTGCAACCAAAGGACTCTGGGTTCTGCTGCTCCAAGACTTCTGAAGATATACCACTAGCATAATCTTGCTCTCCAAAATTCATTCTATTAATGCCCTCCCCAAGGCCTCTATTTATACTTTGGGAAATAGAGCAGTTTCGAAGGTTGAGGAGATTGAGACAGTTGAGATGGTTAATGATTAGGGCTCAACTAATCTCCATTAATCGTGATTTATACTTTTTAATGTCGAATGGAGGTGTACGCGACTATTACTATAAGCAACCCGCGTATGACACGTGAGTCTCTTAAAGGAAACCCGCGTACAGATCTGTACGTGGGTTGTAATGGATATAGTCGTGTACAGTACACGAGTTGTCAACAAGGATATTCACTTATGTACGCAAGTTTCAATGGAGATAGTTGTGTATGCCAATCCATACTTAAAAAAATAAAATGGCAAGCTGGTTGAAGGATAAATGCATCTCATGTCATGCCCATCTATAGTGTTTTGGAAAACTTCAATCCTCAAATGTCCTTTTGTGTACCAACATAATGAATTATTGGCACTCAGATGGAGAAGTGCCATTTGGGTCGATAAAAGATGCCCCCTAATGTGTGAGGTCAGAGGGAAGCGATGGTCGAAATACATTATAATCATTATCTTTGGAGAACTCAGAAGTCCAATGGAGCAGAGGTTGTACCTAAAACAAATACATAATAATGTCATATACAAAGTCATATCTAAGGATGCTATGTTCAATATATTGGAACACTGGCTCCTTTACAATATTTGAGTACATCATATAGTACAGGTACAAGACCACGTATATTACAAAGGTGGATCGAAGCCACAATATACAATAATGATGAGTGTTCAAAGATCTAGAAGCTTGTGTAAGTAACCACAACATAATCTTGCACAACTTAGTCCATAAATGTGAAACTAAGGTCTTCATAAACAATCCCAAAGAATCAGTACAATCCAAGCCATGTGAATAAATGTTATTTAAGTCGAACATGGAGCGGATTCAACAGATTGTCAATCAATAGGTGATAATCAACAACTGAAGCAAAGGAATTCACCAATAATGAAAGTGAATCCTGAGGTACAATCATCAAAACTCTAGGCCTTTGTCATCAGGAAGTGCTGATGCGGAACCATACTGTGATAAGGAAGGCAATAGATCCTCCAACGGATCACAAGAGTGACTAGGAACTGGGTAAAGGAAGGGAGACACAAGTGGTAACAAATATGACAATGATGGAATCGGGATATAGATCAGACACGGGGTTAAGTCCTTGAACAATGAGCACAACACAAAGATGACCCAAGGAATATTTTTAACTTTACAGATAGAACAACTAAACTTATCTGTCATGTAGGAGACATGATCAGATTCCCTAGGTAGAACTGACAAGAGGAGGAGTAAGAACTTGAAGTAATAGCTGAACTGAAAGTGAACACTGAGACATGAGTATTGTAAAAACAAGAGAGTGCTTTGTTCAAGGATGACATGCTACCACTAACTAAGAACCAAAAGAAAACTTCTTCCTTACCTTCCCTGTTAAATTTTAATGAGTCCAGGAAAGTTGACTCAGGTCTCTCTTCATTTTTTAACAAGCTTGAAGAGGAGAGGGAATAATGCTTGATAGTGTCACTAATTCATGGATTTTATGAGCCCGAACTAGTACATGCTCACTCAGTATTTTCATATTTAGAGAGTCTAAAAATTCCAAAGAAGACTCCAAGGGGGTCCTTTTTCGTCCAATTTAGTCTCCTAAGGCCGAAAAAGTATAAAACATACCACAGAAGAACTCTCTTAACTTTCATAGAAGAAAAGGTGAACCTTTTTTGTACTTAGTAAGGGAGGTCCGAAAAAGGTTAAATTACCGCCTACCCAACGCTCCTTCGAGAGCAGCATATAGCTTGAGTTTTACGAGTGTGAAGGAAAGCAATATCACTCAGAAAGATCCATTTGAGTAGGAGAAATGGGGCTTACAACAATAAACTCAATGCTTTGTTTTGGCTTTTTAACGAGCATGACAAAGACACAAAGTACACTCAGAATGTTTTTCATGTTTAGGTCCAGATCACAAAAAAGAGAAAACTGAGCTCATACCGGCTGTTCCTTTTTCATAAATTTAGTCTCTCGGGTCTGGAAAAGTGATAAACCTGTACCTGAGAATACTCTTCTCAATTCCGAAGAAAAGAGAGTGATCATTTCTCGTATTATTCCACATGGTCTGAGAAAGAGATAACCTACCACCAATGTGGATGCCCATTCACGTATTCTTAATGAGCTTGAACGAACAAGTTAACTCAGCATTCAAGTCTGTTTTTAAGGAGTTAGACCTGGGCCTAAAGAAACTCCATAAGGGTGGGGAGTCCTATAAAGGGGTAGCTTGTAAAAAGAGACCAAATGAGGCTCAATTTGGCATAAAAAATAGCTAAAAATATTCCCCTGAACCAATGGCAACTGCAGTATGAGTATCAAAAGACAATAAATAGGTTCTAAATGAGGATATTCATAGGAGGAAGGTCCTATCCATGAAGGAACAATGGTAAAGACAAGGAACTAATGGTTAAAAATACCATAGTCCGTGGAAAAAATGTTAATGCTAGGTTTAAGATGGAGTAGTTATAAATGCAAAATGCATGTGAAACGACGAAAAACCATCCTATATGAGCAAAAACACCTTAAAAATGATAATGAACCTGTCACATGGAAAAGAAAATATGGTATTAGTTTTACAAATTATGAACTATAGGGAAAAAACCCACTTGAAAAATAAATTTTCTATAAATAGTTCAAAACATAAATAAAAACTCACCATTTGGATTTTTAACCATAGAAGACAAGTTTATACCTCTACCTTCAATTGCTCGGTGTGGACAATCCGGTGGACCATTTCCAAAACCGCAAGTGTCAGGTAAGACTACACTCCATGCTCTTTCCTTTGATCCAAGCATTTGTTAAAATTGAGCCCTAATTTCTTGTTTTTAGACGCCCTCAAAACAGCAACGATGTGTACATGGGTTTGCTATAGTAAAAGTTGCGTACACACATTATATAGGTGGGTTGTCTGAAGGACAGTCGCGTATAGTATGCAACCTGCCTTAAAAGACAGTCACGTACGCTGCAGGAGGTGAAAAAAGGATATGTAGGGTCAAAAATTTTCAAATTTTATATGAAACTAATGGTTGGCAATTGCTTGGTTATTAGGTTGAAATATGATGCTTGAGTGGAGGGAGCGAGAATATGAAGACATGGATCAAGAAGCTCTTCAAGATGCCCCCACAGTGAATATTTTACGTCAAAGTGGATTATTGAATTTTTTCTGTACCTCACCTATGCGGGCCAATGTCCGCCTCTTGGAGTTCTTGATAGATTATTGGGATCATGATTTGGGCATGTTTAACCTTCAAGGTGAGTCCTCGGAGATTACTTCTAAGGATGTCTATTTCATTGCTAGTCTATCATGACAGGGAGCCCTGGTAAACTTGGAAGGCACCGGCAGAGGCGATGACCCTCTAAGTGTATAGAACTGTATTGATATATACTGCACACCATGCACAGAAAAAAGGGGTAGCCACATCCATATTGTTCACATATGTGACCTTCCTTTACAGGTGGTGACGAGTACTATAGTGAGGGTTGTAGGGTCGTCATCACATCACCTTGCAACACGGAACCAGACGAGACTAGCAGTATATTGTATGTAGGAAGCCCTATATCACTGGTGCTCGGGAGTGATCCCGATTATGAGAAAACAACTCTCTAACTGCAAAAGAGACAGGAGGAAAATTTTGGGTATTCCAGCATACTAGTAGCCTTCTTCTTTGAGAAAGTGTTGGGATTGAGTCCTGTAGTGCCACTACCAGTTTGTTCTCCTTGTCAGCCTAGGATGAGCAGGTGGGGAGATATTTTCCTCCGCTAGGGAGGTGGTGGATCGGTGCAAAGTGTCTATGACGATGACTTCTACTTTTGGTGGGAGTGACAGTTTCTAGCTTTGGAGTAGTTTCCATATGCTGGAATGGATTTTCATGGTGATGTTGATCTCGTCCTCCCTCCAGGAGGAGCATGGGGAGAGTTAGGTAATTTTTATTTTCAAAATTTTAAAATTTTTATGAATTTTAAATATAAAGATATATACATATGTATAAGAGTTCTAATCCTATTAAAATGTCAAAATGCAGATATTGGACCAGTCTTCCCTAAAGGGCATCCACGCATGTATGTGCATCTTGTCTTGGGAGAGGACCAGGGCTTAATTAGGGTTCTCTAGGGGAAGCTGGCCAGGCTTACATAGAGTACCTACTTTACGGATTGAGCACATCCCAGCCATCATGTAGGAGTTCGTGGTTGGTGTACCACCTGTTTGGATACGCCTTTTAAGGCAGGTAGCCAGAGCAGTATTGGTATACATAGATGCTGTTGAGGTTGCTGAAGCTGAAGAGGCTGAAGAAGCTAGAGTACAGGGTGAACGGGGGGACGAGGGTGGTCCAGCTTAGACCTAGGGGCATTTTGATGGACTTAGATCCATATTTTGTATATTTTTTTGTATATTATACGATTATGACTAGATCTGAGGATCAGAGACTCGACCTATCTATATGGAAAAATATTCACACACATACACACACACACATATATATATATGCATCCCATAGAAGCTCAATGACGGCCCTGTATTCAGCCACATTATTGGAAGCAGGACCTAAGCAAGCGCCTCTTGAAACAACTAACTGTCTCGAGGGCGAATAAATGACCCATGCAGCCGAAACTAAATTACAAGTGTGGCAACTGGCGCCATCAGCGAAACCTACGAACCTCTTGGAAGACATCTGAAACAACCACCAGATGGTATAAAAAACACAAACCGATGAACTACTGTACATAAAAATACATACAATAAAATACAAGAAAAAGTGCTAAGCCTAAGCATAGTACTTTTCCAGGTAGAGCCCATTTCTAGTCTTAGCCAGCTTATTCCCATCGAAATATATGAATTCATATGCGCCCTTCTTTAACACTTTCGACACGATATAAGGTCCTAAAAACATAGACTTGAACTTTCCTGCCCCCAGGGTTTCTTTGTCTTGGTCCCAGAGCAAAACAAGTTCTCCCTCAGAGAAAATTTGTGGCTTGACCGATTTATCATATTGGCTTTTGACCCTATTTTTATGAGCTTGGTTTGCTGTCAACGCATCTCTACGTTGTTCATCAAGGTGTTCTAAATGTAATAGATGTTCTTCAAGCTCATTCGTATCAGGTAACGCATGAATATAAATTCTTAAAGATGGGATTTCACATTCAATCAAGGTAACAGATTCCACTCCATGGACGAGTTGGAAAGGTGAAAACCCTGTAGCAGTTTTTACATTAGTTCGATATGCCCAAAGTGCAGGATATAGCATGATATGCTAGTTGGAACGGGCTGCATTAATAGTAATTTTGAGGATAGTCTTCAAAGTTTTATGAACAGCCTCGACCTGACCATTTGCTTGAGGATAGAATGAAGATGAATGTTCTTGTCTAAATCCTAGCATAGTGGTTAGTTCAGTCATCATGCTATTTTGAAAATGATTGCCATGGTCAGTGACAATCACCTTGGGTATACCAAATAGTTCTATAATTTGATTGAACATGAAGAAAGCTGCAGTTTCTCCATCAGCTTTAAAGGTGGGCATTGCCTCTGCCCATTTCGTAAAATAGTCCACAACAACAATGATATATTTGTGGCCCCTAGTCGAGGTTGGGTTACACGTCATGTAGTCAATCCCCCAATTCATGAAGGGGCCCACTGAGATGACAGGATATAATGGAGCGGGATGTGACCGCGTTTTTCTGGTATAAAGCTGGCAAGAGTGACAGTGCTTCATTGCTTCCACACAATCTTTCAAGATTGTGGGCCAAAAATAACCGGCACGTAATATTTTATTGGCCATTGCTAACCCAGATAAATGACCCCCACACGCTCCACTATGGGCATCATTTAGGACAATCTAAGCTTCCTCGTGGGTAATACATCGACGCAAAACATAATCTACCCCCCTAAGGTATAAAGTATCTCCTGTGATGAGGTATTTCTTGGCATGTAGGCGCAGTTTACGTCGTTCTTCCTGCGGGAAAGTTGTAGGATGCTTCAAAGTCTGGAGATAGATAAGTATATCTCCATAGCATGGATTAGAGGTGGAAATCAAAAAAATGTGCTCATTTGGGAATGAGTCTTCTTCAATAGCTACATCTTCATTTACTGGAAATTCTGCAATAAGCTCAGCAAAAACTAAGGATTTTTTGGATTTGGTGGACTGAAAATCCAAGTCAAACTCTTGGAGAATGACTATCCATTTGTTGAATTTTCCTCCAACTATCTGTCGGGACAAAACATATTGAAAAGGATTAACATCTTCCAATACCATTGTAATCCTTAGTAAGATGTAGTGACGTAACCTTTGAACAGCATAAACAGCTGCTAAGGCCAACTTCTCGACATGGGAGTACATAAGTTTAGGTCTGGTTAAAGCACGACTAAGATAGTAAATGACATGCTCTTGGAGCTTGTCATCCTCCTGGACTAGGACTACCCTTATGGTCGACTCAGATGCAACCAGATACAATATAAAATCCCTAGAGTAATCTGGTGGACGCAACAATGGTGCCGACAACAAATCCATTTTCAATGCCTTGATAGCGAGTTGTGCAGTTTCATCCCATACAAACGGGGTATCCTATTTTAGCAGGTGCATGAAACCCTTAGTAATCTTGGCATAGTTTACAATGAAATGTCGAAGAAAATTGGACTTTCCCTGCAGGCTCTGAAGCTGCCTGATAGAATGAGGAGGAGGCAGATTTACAATGGCCTCAACTTTTAATGGATCCACCCGAATGCCTATGTTAGAAACAATGAATCTGAGCAATCTCCCTGATTTGACACAGAACACACACTTGTGGGGATTCAAGCGAGTTTTATAGTATCTGCATCGTTCAAATATCAAACGCAAGTGATCTGGATTTTCAATCCTCTTACGAGAATGTGCAGGTAGATCATCAAGGTAGGGTTTGACAATGGCTTTAATATCATATTGAAAGGAAAAATTCATTGCCCACTAAAAGGTAGCCCCAACAGTTTCCAATCCAAAGGGCATTTTATTGTATGCGAAGGTACCCCAATGACAAATGAAAGCAGTTTTATGTTGGTCTTCCGGTTTTATTTGAATTTGATTATATCCAGAGAAACCATCCATAAACGAAAAAACTTCACTTCCCGCACAAGCATCAATAATTTGATCTATAAATGGCATGGGATAGTTATCCTTAGAACAGGCTTTGTTTAAATCTCTAAAGTCAATACAGACGTGTATGGTCCCTTGCTTCTTATCAACAGGAACAGGGTTGGATACCCATTCCATCAAAGCTATGGGATAAATAAAATCGGCTTTCAACCGTTTTTCCACTTCAGCCTTCACTGCCGCCGCTTTACATGGGTTAACAGGTCTCAAATTTTGCTGAACAGGTTTAGTGTCAGGGTATGTTTGGATCTCATGCTTGACTATAGATGGATCAATTCCTGGCATCTCCTCATATGACCAAGCAAAAACGTCGCAGAATTCCTTAAAAAAGGCGATATAAATAGCGATCTCCTCAGGAGAGCAGTTTGCGCTGATATGTATATTTTCCACAACTTCAGGATTTATAGAGATGTTGATAGGGATGGTAGCAGAAATATTGGCCATATTCCCCTTTGTAAACATTCCTTCCCTTGGTAAGGGATTAACGAGTGTATCAACATCATCTGCCAGTCTCACATGAAACTCTTGATTCTCTATCCTGCTTAATTCTGGAAGAAAATAGGATCGATGGTGAAGATCTTCATAGATCTTATCTCATCCACACATGGCTTCCAGAATGGCTTCATTCAAAGGTAAAACCATATCTAAGAAATCTGTATAATGCAAAGAGTTTTCTACCTAAGTAGGCAAATAGACTTTTTCTAGTTCCTCTGAGACTGAGAGGGGGACCGGAATGGGATCAACAGTGGTTTGGGTGATATATTGATAAGCCACTTCCACTGTCAATAAGGGCACTTTAGGTTCATGTTCGGTAGGGAGAACCCAAGGATTAGTCCTATCAACAACCGTGGCTATGGACTTCCCCACACTAGTAGAACCTATATAATTAATCGGAGTTGGAAGATCAAATGTGCCCATCAATGATGCGTACATTCCAGCTCCTAAGCTCTCTGCAACAGGTTTGGTTTGATCAACCAATGGTACAGTGGACTCATTATATTCCATGCGTCCTTTCCAAGTAAAATTGAGTTGGTCAACAGTAACCAACTTCCCTTCGTGTGGAAACACTACCACCCGAAAGACGACCGATGCAATAGTGGACATGGCATAAGTCCAGCTTCTTCCTAAGAGCAAATTATAGTCCAAAGGTGCATCAATCACCTCTACCTCAACAGAAACTGCTTTCCCTGCCAGCTTGATTTCAAAAGCTGGTAGGATACCATGCGAATGAAATGACCTTCCGTCGAAAGCAGTAAGCAGGGTGTTCGACGGGACGGGCTCTGGGCATCCAAGAGCTTTCCGCTGGGTGGGACAGCTCTGTAACACCTCTAAAGCCGACATTGCATAAGGTGTCTGGTCTAAGTCTTCAACTACAGAGTAGCTGGATGAAGCCCTAGCATTAGGATTATGCAAGGTCTTCTTAAAGACACCTTTCAATATCTTGCACATAATTTTGACAAGGTTCTCAATCATGAGAGGGTTAGAAGTTTCACCTATAGACTTACCCTTCTCTGAGGTCTCTTTTTCATAGTTCTTATTACTGATCTATAGTAAAGTTTGAGATCGAACCATGTTGATACAATTGGGGTCATGGGCATTTGGGGTGCCCCCTGCTGCATTC
This sequence comes from Pseudotsuga menziesii, assembly GCA_001517045.1. NCBI lineage: Eukaryota > Viridiplantae > Streptophyta > Pinopsida > Pinales > Pinaceae > Pseudotsuga > Pseudotsuga menziesii. The sequence goes on from LPNX010557086.1 coordinate 23,423, forward strand.
GAAGCTGAAGCAGAATTCTGTCCTTGGGGAAAAGGATCCTTCAGGACGGTTGTTGAGCTTTTAACAACTTCTGAGCTTGTTCCATAAGGGGACAAAGATGAGTGAGGTGATATTCATGGCACAACTTACATGGGAATTTCACCTTCTTCTTTTCTTTCTTGCCCCCAGTAGCATTATTTGTGGGTTTTTGCTTTTTTTGATTTCCCTACCCTTTCTTTCCTCTCTTCTTTTCCCACTGGGCTACTGATTTCCCTTCTGAGAGGTCTGTGCAAAAGCATTTTCATTTTGGGGTGAGGGGGAAGCCTTTGCTGCCTCCACCGTAGAATGTTTGAGGGACAACTGATGGAGCTGTTTGGCCAAAGATTCTACAGTGGGAGAATTCATGGAACCAACCACACCATCAACATGGGGTCCGGGCTTAGGTTTCTCTGCATCGTGTGTTGGCCTGAGTGCCTCAGGGATAATCTCGTATAAGATCGCAAACTGAGAATAAATCAAATCAAGTTGCTGGGCCCTAAGGATAGCTTCTTCCTCGTTAGTCACTCCTAAAGTAGATATGTCCTTAGATATATAAGACAATAGGGATTTAAGGAACCATTCTAGTAAGAACTCAGGAGGAATAGTGGATTTAATAAGGCTATTCCACCTCCTCCACTCTTGGATGTGGTCCGAGATATGGGTGGCCTTGTTCTTTTGGAAGGTAGATAACAAGTCCATTCCAAAATTATATTGGATAGGAAGCTAGAAGTGACTAAGGAAAGCATTAGCCATGTCCCAAAAACTGTTGAACGCAGCAGATGGCAACTCAATGTACCATTTTGCTGCAGTACTTGTCAAGGTTCTTTGGAACAGCCTCAACCGAACTGAATCTTCATTCAGTGAGTTGGAAGAGCACCATAAATGAAAAGTAGTGGCATGAGCCCCAGTATCTTCACCAACTTTGCCTTCAAATTTTAAGATGTCCGAGGGAAACTTGGTAGGTACAGGCGGCCAAGAGGGATCATGCCCCACCAGGTCATTCATCAGTTTAGACAAATTTGGCAAGTTTAACGTTGCCAGGAAAGGAATATTAGGTCTAATCAGAGCACTAAAAGTACCAGCTTGGGGATTAGAGGGACCTGCCCTCGTGTTCCCATATGTGAAGGTGGGCTTTCCCCCTCCTGCCGGTTGTGAAGTGGATGGGTTTCTTTGAAAAGGGTCCCTTCCATAAGCCACAGGATTGTTTGTTTAAGGTGCAGTATAAGAGGTTTTGGATGCCCAGCCAAAATTGGGGTTTGAAATACAAGAGCAGGTATCCCTCCACTAAAAAACAAAAAGGGAGAGCTCGTGAATGGGGCAGAAACCGGGGTTTGGAAACCTTGACCATAAGGGTTAGTGTTTCTAAATTGCACCCCTACATAAGAGGGTGTAGCGCCTATGTATGGAGTGGATGGGGGAATGTGCCCCCCATTCCAAGGAAATCCTTGGACAAAATTTGAGGATCCTATCGGACCACTCTGGAAAGTGTGTGCGAAGGAGGTAGGTACAGTAGGTACACTAGGAATCCCAGTGACCATTCCACCAGAAGCACCTGCTAGACTTGTACGAGCTGGTGTTGAACCACTCAGCTCGCTGGAGTTAAGGGCATAGTAAGTATGTTTGTTCTAGTTGTACTAACCGGGGGATGTAGCACCCCTTCAGCTAGAGCGGCTGAGGTGAAGGTAAAAGAACTTTCTCCTACAGTAGACATTATCCTACCCACAGGGACACCAATCATGGGTGGATCAAAAGGATCAACCTGAACAATCACATGATCGTTTAAATCAGTTAGAGGTGTATTAAAATTCCTTGCAAACTCGTCAAACTGCAAGTCTTCTATCTCAACTGTGTTTAAATTAAGACGGTTTTCCCTAAGTTCTGGTTCACCTGGAACTTCACTGACTCCTATTGGTTCAAATGAACCGTCTGTGTCCAATCTCCGTCTTTGAGGGGGAGGTGGAGGTTCCAATGTGATAAGAGGAGGAAGGTTTTGCAACCTTTGTGACCTTTTGATAGGTTGGTCCTCCATGATTGTAAATTTGACTTCTCAAACCCTAAGGTTGGCTAAACATAGACAAACCACAAAGAAATCACTATGAAAATTCCTAAAGTCTCAACAGTCAGAAAGGGTCAAAGATATGCTTTCCCGAAGAAAGCTGAAGGACAGTTTCTTGGCGTCCTTGAATAGGTTCTTAGGCACAAGCAGAGGAATCACCCACCGCCCTCCTACACTTTCAACAAGGGTTACCTTCCAAGCCCATCCAAGGTGAACCAGAAATAGCCTTCCGGTTTACCCATGCATGAACCCTAGATGTCAAGAGACTAGAGGCTACCTTAACTATACCAACAGTTTGGGGGGACAGTCACAAGCTTGATTTGTACACATGGGCAGGGTAGCTGAGCCCGAAACTCTGTCTAGGACAGAATCCCCAAATGCGTAAAAACCTTTGTTTACATTTCAACAAGGAATCAGAGGGTTATCTCCTCAGTCTAATGCCTCCATGCAGCCTTGTGCTTGACTCCTGTTTGACAGGAGCTTGCCATATACTATCGATAAAGAGAAGGATTTACCTATCGATTGGCCCACTATGTCTGAATTTAAATACTTATGGGAGGTTTACACTTCCTATCCCACAAGTCTAGCCTCAACTAGTAGGTGTATGGCCCTATAAAACAAAAAATTACTAATAAATTTTAATTATAGCGTTCATTTTAAGGGCTATTTTTTACTCAAAAGGCAAGTGGAGTGAAATACTATGATGTTATTGACTCGATAAGAAATGTAAAATAACATCTGTATAAATCAATTTCAAAGCAAATGATCACTACTAAAAAAAAGCTTCTCTTTTCTTTTTTTTTGTAAATATAAACTGATGAAAATGCAACTAATAAATAGAAAACTAAGACTATATGTTTGTAATTTTTGAGATCTTATTTTAAAAACTGAAAATAAAACTACTCTATGCAAAACAAATGCAGAAGTTTCTAATGTTTTCCTTTCAATTTTCAAATTCCTCAAAAACTAATATGCATCTAAATGCACAATTCTTGAGTATGCTTGAATAAATTAACTGTATAAAGTAAGCAAAATGAAGCAAAGCGGATTCAAAAAACCAAATATCAACCACCTAAGGAAGACTTGGAAAAACGTAGCTTGGGAAGACACATTGAATGGAAATCACTGAAATCAAACAAAGGCAAGTAACAAACTAACTCTATCCAGAGATAGAAAAGGATAAAATGGTGCCTAGAACCCTGATCACCGATTCAGACAACCAACACTTGAAACTCTTGCCCAACAAGCAAATCCACTTCAAATTTCTAACAGAAAAACAATCCAAGCAATAAAAACTCAAGGGCTTACTAGGAAGCGCAAAGTATGGCTAACAAGGTCATCAAACTTATAGTGTAATGTTAAAATCAAAGACCACTAAGAAAAACAAAATCCATAGAGGGATAGGGACAAGAAAATCCTAACCCAAAAATTTTGTTGCTCAGGCTTGTACGTGACTGTGTACAAGAGAAACTCGCGTATTGTACGCAACTGTGCAATAGAAAAACCCACGTACACAGACCTCTGTACGCGACTGTGTAGTACAACAACCCACATACAAGAGTTAAATTTTTCAAAAAAGATAAAAATTATAAAAGGTCTTCAAATACCACTGCAAGTATGAACCAAGATAAGACACCACACACTGAATCAAAGCAAAGACTGGGCACGGATCTACAGAGTTAACCCACAGTAGTATGGGCTCCCCAACGGAGTCGCCAGTTCTGTTGTTCAGGAATAAACACCCTTATAACTTAGGGTCTAGGGTTACCAGCTTACTTCTAAAACATGCAGACAATTAGCTTTAGTTAAATGTAGAAAGGAAATAGGAAGAAATATTGGACTCACTCGATTACCGACGGTTGATCCAAGCTTTATCTTCTTCTGCTCTACTTCTCTCCAAAGCTTTCAGGGATGCACCTCCTTCACCTGCAAGGAGCAAATTCTCCAAGTACAATCTTATGCATGTGTATATAATAGGTTAGATAAACAACATATATAGTGCTTAATCAAATATATTCATCAAACCCTAATACATGAAAGAGACTCAACACAAAGTTGGAAAAATAATTCTCTTTATTAACAATCAGTGAATGAGATAAGTGTACAACCCAACGCCTGAGACAAGGACTCCTCTGCAACCAAAGGACTCTGATTTCTGCTACTCCAAGACTTCTAAAGACATACCACCAGCATAACTTTTCTCTCCAAAATTCATTCTATTAATGCCCTCCCCAAGGCCTCTATTTATACTTTGGGAAATAGAGAAGTTTCGAAGGTTGAGGAGGTTGAGACAGTTGAGATGGTTAATGATTAGGGCTCAACTAATCTCCATTAATCGTGATTTATATTTATTAATGTCGAATGGAGGTGTATGCAACTATTACTATAAGCAACCCGCGCATGACACGCGAGTCTCTTAAAGGAAACCTGCGTACAGATCTATACGTGGGTTGTAATGGATATAGTCACATCCAGTACATGAATTGTCAACAAGGATAGTCGTGTATGTACATGAGTTTCAATGGATATAGTCGCGTACGCCAATCCATACTTGAAAAATAAAATGGCAAGCTGGTTGAAGGATAAATGCATCTCATGTCATGCCCATCTATAGTGTTTTGCAAAACTTCAATCCTCAAATGTCCTTTTGTGTACCAACATAATGAATTGTCGGCACTCAAACGGAGAAGTGCCATTTGGGTCGATAACACTAACCCTATCACCACTAGATGCCTTTCTGTTTGGACTGGTCTTTTTCCAATCTTGGGGGGCGGGGGGGGGGGGTGGTCCTTGAAAGGTGCATGCTAACATCAAGACTTTTTTACTAAAATCATATAGTTGGATTCATTATATTCAAATACAAGAAAACTTGTTGCGTACCCAATCCTTCTAATTTTCATCATTAGTAGTTAAGATCCTTAGAACAACACTGTCCTTAACCATGGTCTTACTTTTTGAGGCATGGACTATGTCTTTTAGTCAATATTCCTTGATGATCATTGTATTTATCTCTAAATGGCAGATTATGGAACTCTATTCATTGGTTGAGGTTTTCTTGGAGATATGTCTTTAGTATTTGGAACTCATAAAACATGATACAAAGTGTTATAGCCTGTTTTTGCTTCTCATTTTTATTGCATTTGCTTATGTTTTGAAGCTTGGTTTTCTTCATTTCTTTTAAAAAATTTGGTTCTTAGGTTAGTTTAAATATTTTACTTTAATTTTCATGTTTGTATTTAAGTGATTTCATAGTTTTATTTTTCCAATTTTGGTTTTATTTATCAAAAATTCATAGTTAAAGGGCTTATAGAATGTTTATATGAATTAAAAGGTCTTAAAAATATCATAAAGTTTTGATCTAGATTATTTAACCAAAGTTAAACCGTTGTTATGAGTTGTATTTTTGAAAATCATTGAAACAGGTTTTCTAGTAGTGCAAGCCTGAAAAAGTTACACATGCGCGCTACAAGAAAATCACGTTGTTCGAAAATCATGATTTTTGGTTCAAATTTTTGGAAATTCACACAAATGAGAGGTCATTCATACTTGGTTAATGGATTTGATACGTGTTCTCATCCAGAATGATCATTGTGACAGGTGTTAATACTTAAATCAAGTCATCATTAGGGTAAGTTGCGGTGGTCTGGTGTAGAGTAGTGGAGTAATGATGATTAACCATTATGTGGCAAATTCACTTGAATTACGCATCTTTTGAAGCACATGAAGATCATATGAGTTCGTGGAGAAGTGTTAGTAGTTTGAAATCAAGTTTTGAAGCAGGTCAGAAATTTAGGGCTTTGAGGGGCGACTGGTTGAAGCTATCGTGGTAGTCAGAGGAGGTTTACAGAATAAAATTGGACACCTAATAGACAGAAGGACGTGATTCTACTAAGATGAATTCACTATTCTAATAGGTAGGATGCAAATTTCTCTCATATTCCCTGTATTTGGGTTTTCATTGACAGAAGATCAATTAGGGAATTAAATGAAGAATACTAGTATATAAGCCTAATTGATACTGAATGTCGAATTTTCTTTGTCAAGAAAATTAGAATACTTCTCAGTCTAAGTGATAAAGTCCAGTTTGGGGGTTTGGTTTTCCAACATAGTACTATTTGTCAAGTTTCCAAGATTTGAATAAGAGTTAGAGTTTGTTTTACTGAAAGAAGCAATTTGATAGTCATTTAAAATGAAAAGAAGTGGTAAAACCAATAGAGCTAAACCTTCAGACATGTCCTAGGTTCATACTTTTCCAGACTGTGCAAGATTGTTTTTAGAGGCAGGATGGTTAAGATTTTTTGAGAGAATTGATGGGTATCATACATAAGTCTCTTATAAATTTGCTCAGTGTTTGGATAAAGATATTGTTACTTTTGATACTTTGAAGTTTGAGTTGACCAGAGAATTGTTAGCAAAATCTATAGGGATCCCAGATGAAGGCGGATACTGGTTTAAAAAAGTGCCTTTCACCTTTGATGCACAGAAATACTTACTTCCCAATATAGTAGCAGATTGGGGTAAAAGAGTACATATTCAAAAATTTAAACCAGAATGGATAGAACCAATTAAAATCCTGCAAAGTTATATCACTTGTGAAGGGAGATTTGCATTTGTTTTAAAGTGTCATTTTAGGTTTTTGCAGCATCTTAGCCATGAAGAAAAAATGAATCTTCCATTCTTTTTATTTAAAAGTTTGCAAAAGATGTCTAGCAGGGTGAAGGAGCATCAGGATCACACTAAACAATCCATGTTTCATCATGGGCTTATAAAACTAGTCATAAGTATTGTACTTCGAAAGAAGGAGAAAACATGGGAATATTTTCTTTTTTGGTCAGGATTTCAAACAAAGAAGGAAGATCAAACTCAGAAAAGACAGTTGAATAAGGGTCATAATTTGGTCAATAAGTTGAAAAAGAGAGTCATGGTTAACATTGAAGAGAATAATGTACCAAATAAATCTATGACTCAAGAACATGAAAATGTTGAAGTTGAACAACAGATCAATATTGAGGAAAAGGTGAAAGAACAGGAACAAGTTCCTATTACAGTGCAATCTGAAGATGAGGAAAAGTCATTGTCTGATGAAGTTAGGGTTCATACTGAACAGAAGATATAGACACAGTCTGAAGAAGAGGCAATGTCATGAGGGATAAAAAGAAAATTCGTCCAGCTAGCTTCTATCAAACATTAAGGGAAAATTTTAAGCATTTTGGGAGAAATTGGAACAGCTTGGAGGCCCAAGACTAGACCAAAGAACAAACTCAGATTGAACATGAAGAAACTGTTAAACCCTAAACTAGATAAAAAGAAGATTACAGTAATTGAGGACTCTTCATCTCAGGAAGAGTTTGAAGGCAATGAAGATAAAAAAGAAAAGGACATGAAGGCTAAAAAGCAAATGGTTTCAAAAAATAAATCAGCTTTTATTGAGACCAAAATTTCAGAGATATTTGAGGAAGTTCGAAAGAAGGTAATTTTAGACCAGCATCAAAGTGATTTAAAGAAACAACATTCAGTTATATCAAGCTCTTGTACAGAGAAAGGAAGGGTTGTTGAGCAATCAACCCAATGCAATATTGAAGCTAAAGAGTATTTAGAAATCCCTGTGGCCATGATAGAGAAGATGGAAGAAGATGAGGAGATTTTTAAGAAGTTAAAAATCCCTTGGATGCCAGAAGAAATGCATCCAGCATCAGAAGGGAAGTGCATTGATTCTGAAAATGAAAATTTGGAGAGGAATATCAAATAGTACAAATATCAGATTGATTACTTGCAGGAGACCAATGAAGGATTAGTGACTACCAACTGAAGACTGAGATAATATCTAGAAGAGGTAAATAGCCACTATCAGGAATTGATTACAGTTTCTAAGGAGGCTTTAAACAGAAAAAGATAGAGTCAAAGTCTGTTTACAGAACTAAAACATACTATTCAAGAGCTAACACAGCAGAATCAGGAGTTGACAAAAAGAGTTGGATATTTGGAAGCAGAGCACCAGAAAGCAAAAAGGAAGACTCAAGCTTTAGAAGGAATTGCTCTTTTAGCACAGGCAGCAAAGGACTTGTAAAGTGTTTTAAGAATAGTGGTTATTAGTTAGTTTGTGAAAAAGTTATTTTATTTTTGTATAATGATAAGTCTTATTGAACAATTCGGTAGTAGGACTTAAAGGTAGTTTGTTCAGTTATGCAACTGTCTTTAAGAAAACAAGATAAAAGTAAGGCTGAGAAAGGACCAAGGGTTTGATTTTTGTTGCAAGGGGAGGCTATCAAGCTATGGTTTATGAGCTAAGTGTAAAAGCTCTTATGTATTTTTGAAAGAATGAATATGAAATATATGCAACTATAAGCCCTATTTAGCCTATTTGTTGGTTTCATTTCTGATTTGTCTAATCACTCAGTTAATATATTCATTTCTTGTTTGAGGTTATTATTCATGAAATGCTTGTTAATTGTGGATGGAATTCAATGCTGTGATTATTGTATTAGGTTTTTGTTTTATATGTTATGCATCTCAGTCCTTCAATTGTGCATGATTTAGTGTTTGCTTTAGCATTGTGAAGTTTCTACCCTCTTGTTTACCAACTGTACAACCAAAACCCTAAAAACCTATCTTACTTAATTGTGTTTTATGAGATTGTGTTGGCTTGTTATTTTGTAGTCTGAGAACAATTTCTGGCACTAACACAAAGGAATCATAGATGGTACTGTTTGAATAATTTGCCTTATACCCTGCCTAGAATATGACATGAGGGTTGTTTTTATGCCCAAAACGCCTAAAAATGCTAAATCAAGGGTTTGCACTGTTGATTTCCCTCAAAAGACCGCCCATAATTGAATTCACAGCCTCTTCACCACTGTTTTCATGCTCATACTTAAATACAGACATGTTTTAAGTGATGGTGTAAGCCACAAACCACACATAATTAGCCTGAAACAACACAGAATGATGTTTTTTACCACTATTTATGCTTTAGAACTGCCTTGAACTCACCAAAACTTGGTTTTGATGCTGATTCCACATACATGCAGGCCCAAAATCATTTAGAATAAGCCAAAACTTGAATTCAATCCTCCCTTACTGTCGTTATGAGGGTTAAGGCAATCCAAATAATGCCCAAGGTTGAGGTTTTAAAGCTGTTGCTTCAGAACATGCCCAGTTTCAAAATTGGTTTCTGTTTGATAACAAAATTGTGCCAAGAACTGCTACAATGTGCCTAGATTTAACTCCATTGCATCCCAGGTTGTTGCTTCTATCCTTGCTCCTATCCAGAAATCCTAGGAATTAGCCCAGAATTCATTATACAACTGATACAAGGTCAAATCATGCTTCAAACCTACCCAAAAACTCAGAAATCAACCCAGAAACCATCATGAAAATCTAGGTGGACACCCCATGAAAAATAAGGGGGGTTTATAGAGCCCTAACTACATTCCATTTCATTAGATGGAACTTATTGGTATTTGATGCCCCCTTTCCATAAACATTTACAAATCTCTTTAAACCAAGTATCCTTCAAAATATGGAATTTTGAAGGACAATTGAAAATTACAGTTGGACATGTTACATGAGACATTAAGTTTTAGATCCAGAATGGCTTCATGTTAGATGAGACATGGTGATGGGAGATGTATCTAAGTCATTTATAATACTATAACTATGGGCTTACCATGCACATGGATCATGTGTGGTTCACTTTAAAGGTGTTTTAGGCACACAAGGGTGAGGACCGACATTGGGTGAATGTATTTGCAAGAGCCACTAGAATATGGTGGTATTTCCTCTATTTTGATGGATTTGGGGTTAATAATTTCATACATGCAACTGTGTTTAGAGGTGAATATCATTTAACATAGGCATGTAAATGACTAGTTTCACAAAATCACCATTTTTGAGATAGGCTAAATGAACAAGTTATGGGGTCATCTTGATCATTAGCCATTAAGTTTTGTTGTGGGAACAGATTCTATAGAATGATGGGTTATTGTAGTTTATAGTTTCCATGTGGTGGAACATTCTCTTTTGATAGTTTTGGGAGTGCACATACACTTAATCTCATGTGATATATACAATGATGTGTACAATGTCCTTGGACCCCATAAAGACCACAAGGAAAGCTTGTTTTGATCTTAGTGTTATTTCTTTGCTTACTCGGGTTTTAGTTCCCCTATCATCATTTCATTGGTTAGGTTTATTTCATCGCTGTCCCCAAGTTAGGTTTGGGTCATTGGGATTACTTTTACCATTCTTATTCTTGACTTTCTTTAATTGTTTTTAGGAAGTTGGTAAGGATATCGGTATTGTTGAACAAAATACCAACCCATTGATGAGGATAAAGATGAAATAAATTGATATTGGCAAAGGACACAACATTATTAAGGATTAACAATCCATAATAAGATGGAGTATTTTTAGGTGC
>LPNX010557086.1:34280-69447 GCA_001517045.1 Pseudotsuga menziesii
CTATCCTTGCCCAAATTGTCAAGGTAGATTTTGATCTCAACCTTCAAATCCCGAAGTAAAAGAACTTTAGATATATTTATAATTAATCCCAATTTTAATTTGGATCCCATTTCCCAATGTCCTCTCAAGCATATTGCAATATGTAGACAGCCTTCGAAGAACAAGTTTAGTGTTCAACAACAAAGAGTTCTCTTCCTTTTAAATTCCAAATTGAATGCTTCATGATAACACTATAAAATGCATATTAAATATTGTATTCTATTCTAACTTCTAAGGATATATAATGAAGAATATGCGATGGTATTATCCAAGATTTTTCCTCAGCTAAGGTCCTAGACTTTTGGAGCTCGGCTTGTGTAAGGCCCTGAAAGATTGTACCTAAGCTTTGTGGCAAATACAAGAGACTAGATGCTATTTACTATTATGACTCATCAAGCATGCAACTTAAACTAAAGTTTAAACCTTGTTGGTTATCCAATTTACCGCACTAGCTTTAGTTGACAAATCTCGACAGGATGTAATAAAAGCAGGCAAAGACAAGCTATCAATAAATCCTGACAATAATGGCTTCTAACCTTGAAGAAAAAAAACAAATTTGAACTTGTAACCTATGGCTTCCCTATTGGTAACATGCCATGGGTGGATGGTTCTGCTGATTAGAAAAAATCTCAGGGTTTTAGTCTTGCAAACCTACTTCTATTGGATGGACATCTTGGAGACAAAATAAGGATGTATTGCTTTGTTGTCAGCTTCAACACTAGTGAGAAAACAACATTTTTTGAAACCTATTGTCTGTGCATAAACACCAGCAATTTCATATTCTCTCCTTGCCCAAATTGTCAAGGTTGATTTTGATCTCAGCCTTCAAAACCTGAAGTAAAGGAACTTTAGATATATTTATAATTAATCCCAATTTTATTTTGGATCCCATTTCCCAATGTCCTCTCAAGCATACTCCAATATGTAGACAGTCTTCGAAGAAGAAGTTTAGTGTTCAACAACAAAGATTTCTCTGCATTTTAAATTCCAAATTGAATGCTTCATGATAACACTATAAAATGCATATTAAATATCGTATTCTATTCTAACTTCTAAGGATATATAATGAAGAATATGCGATGGTATTATCCAATATTTTTCCTCAGCTAAGGTCCTAGACTTCTGGAGCTTTGCTTGTGTAAGGCCCTGAAAGATCATACCTGAGCTTTGTGGAAAATACAAGACACTGGATACTATTTACTATTATGACTCATCAAGCATGCAACTTAAACTAAAGTTCAAACCTTGCTGGTTATCCAATTTACCGCACTAGCTTTGGTTGACTTGCTTCACCAATTGGCAATAGCATACATTTAGATTTAATATTTTATTCAATAGAATAAAATATTGTTGTAGATCCAAATCTGCAGCATCGGTACTTAATATGCCATCATGCAAACTTGCTTTTGTTGGATGGACATTTGGGAGGAATAAAAACAATATATTGCTCAGTGGTTGGCAACATAATCAATCAGAAATCCTTATTGGTACTAGCTTGTCTGTGCATAAATTAACAAACGTGTGCAATCAAATTTCATACTAGCTCAAATTGTCACAAAAGGTTTTGAACTATCTATGAAATCTAATTGAAATGAATAATAGCCATCAAATCAAGGAGAATTGGTGTTTTAATATAAAAAGTATCAGTTCCAATTTTAATCTAGATCCCTATTTCCAGATATCCTTCCAAGGGAATACTCTACTAGCTTGTAGTGTAACTTTATAAAAAACTTAATTTTAAACGCAGAGAGCAGTCTGAATTTTAATTTACAACACTTGAGTATACTTCTTTATAACACGACTATAATTGAGGCATAGTTTTATATTGGCTCTTAAATGTGGTCTTATAATGGTCCATAATTTACTAAATTGTAGAAAATGCAAGAGTGTGGTTGCTCTGTACTGATATGACTCATCTAACCTGTAACTAAAAGTAAGCACTTTTTCCTAGCCAGTTGATTGAACTAACATCAAGACTCCTTTAACTAAAATCATATAGTTGGATTCATTATATTCAAATACAATAAAAGCTTGTTGCGGACCCAATCCTTCTAATTTTCATCATCAGTATTTAAGATGCCTAGAACAACATTGTCCTTAACCATGGTATTACTTTTTGAGGCATGGAATATGTCTTTCAGTCAATCTTCCTTGATGATCATTGTATTTATCTCTAAATGGCAGAGTATGGAACTAAATTCATTGGTTGAGCTTTTCTTGGACAAATAAACCATAGATGGTAGGTTTAAGGCTGATTATTTTGTCAAACATGATATTGAAAAGTGTTGAAGGTGGGTATTGCTTGAATGCCTTTATGAAGGTGTGTAAATGTAGGGGCCAATAGTAAAATAAAGAGGGGCTTCGCAGTCACTGATTACCTATGATATCTCTTACGATCCTGCAATGTTCATTCCTTTTACATACTCTCAACGCTTTGAATTAAGACCCTAACAAATGCAAATACCATATCTTTGTACTCCAACTACTTCTCATTTTGTTTCCACCACTTGGGAGATATGGACCATTATGAAGTAAGTGTATAAGAAATTTAATACGTAGAGAACCTTTCAAGGATTTTAATATTGGCTTCCAGTTTTAAGAGAGATTGTCCAATATTCAAAGACATTCAGTATAAATGTCTCTCCTAGAGCTAATATATACCTCAAACTTTTACTAGTTTCTCTATATAATAAGAGAGTCTTTCAGAATTCTCACATGAATTTGCACTTTATAGTATAGCGATTTAGATTTAAAACTCCCATACTTTTGAGTCCATGGATCTTTTCTCCAACCTCCTTGGTGGCCAAGGATTTGAAGACAGATTTCGTTGACCTATCTCTAGTTTTCAATCAATCTAAGCAAGCTCTAAGTTGGGTCACTTGTTATACCAAAATCCTGTCACCATCATGTGATAAGACATTTGACATACCTACTTGCCCTGAATCGCAACTTCTGGAGTGGAAACTAAATGGTTTTTTATCAGTCTGTCATACAAATTCCCAGCACCGCACATGCCCCTTTATCCAGAAGCAGCACCCCTGCTCGCACCGCCTTTCATTGGTTGTCCACAAGCGGTGACACTTCCCATTGCCCTTGGTCCATAAGCGGTTATTACCAAAACCGCTCTATCATAGAAGGAGAAGTGCAGTACCCTGGGTAAAAAGGGAAAAAGAGAAGTTTCTCAAGGCTTCTAGATGATAAGCCTTGTGTACTACCTTATCCCTGCTATTGTGGGTTGGTTGAGCTCGAGATCCCTCATCTTAGGATCTTAGAGGCCACCTCACCCACCAATTTCTCAACCATCTCTATCCATTAAAGCCCTATAAATATTAGCTCATAGCCATGGTTGAGGGGAGAACATTGAAGGTATTTTTATGCTGTTGGATTGATTCTTGGCCCAAGATCATTTGGAGAGAGCATAGATAGCTAGAGTTGGAGCTTTTGGGGATGAAGAGCTGGTTTCATGGAGATGCATGTCAACACTAAGGCTTGGTTGTAAAATTCTTCATATTTCTAATGCAAGTTGATTTTCTAACCCATATATATTGTTGATGTTTGATTTCAGATATATATTACTAGATTCCTTAGTCACTAGCATAGATTAGTAGATCATATTTTGGTTGCTTTGATTCGTTTTGTGTTGAGCTTGATTACAGGTACATAGGTGGACTATCAAATCCTTGTATTCTAGATATCTACAACATCTAGGGAGAGTTATCAACCTCTGTGATCTATTTGTTCTGGATCTGAACCATACAGACCAGTGGAACACCTTGTTGTTCGCAGGAGGTGAAATATTCCAGCTAACATCACTTAAGAATAGTGGTTCATCCACCTTAAGGAAATGTTGAAGTTCAGTTGTATAATTTGGCCTCTCAATAGGATGGGGATTGTCTTATTAAAGCTAGGATACATATTTTATCTCCTCCTTGATAGATTTACTTTGTTTGCAACATAAAGAAGCAATCTAGTGTCATATCCCCCCAAAAAGGCCAACAATTTAAGAAATGGCATCCTCCCACCAGTTAATCCAATTTTCATCACCCCTTTCCTTGAGCAACACACTCTACATTCTTTCAATACAATAAATACAAATAATATTTTTAATATATAACATTCAAAATAGAACATCTGTTATGCATTCTCATTCCTAATGTGAATGAAAGCTAATGTGTGCTAGCTTGTGTTTCAACAAGTCGCATGTAAGCAATTGTTTATTTCTTTCATACAAAGTCCTTTGGGTTGAATTGGCCTCATGGGAAGTTCTGGGTGTGTCTTAGCCCCATAACAGCCTCAAAAAATGAACCTGGGCATTCTTTCAACTAAAAAACAGCATGTAACCACACTAATTCATAAATATGGGTGCATCTTAGACACTTATGGGCATGAATAAGATTACAATAGCAGCAAAGCCAAGTGTTTCATGGGTGAAATGGCGGTAAAACCCTAACTTAATATTTTTGGGCAGTTTGAAGGAGGATCTAGGGGAATTTCATACATGAAACCAACACTAAAACACCCCAAATTGCCTGAAATAGTACAAACATAAATAAAAGGTGGCAACTTACTTTTCAAGACCAAAGAACCCGACAAGGGCCAGCAAATTGTAGTTGATGCCTTGAAAAATATCTATGACATTGTTGTAAGAGGTTTTCCTAAAGAAAGGCGGATTATTGCACAATTAAGGGAAGATGGACTAGTTTCTATAAGGACTGGTAACAAGATATTGTTTGAGGACACTTTAGAATTACCTAATATATAAGACCACCTCTTTTATTGACAATTAAGACAACTATAGACCATTCTAACTGTTAGTTTTTCAATATTATAAGCTAGCATTATGATCTTAGGATCTTTTCACTGAGAGAATAACAAGCATAGCAATAAAACATAAGCACATCACAAGAGACAAGAGACAGAAAGAGTTTTCCTCAGGGAAACCATAAAGGAGATAACCCCGCAACTTCCTCAGAGATAGAATAAGCACCAAAACAGTAAAAGCCCCAAAACAGTAAGATGCACTCCCGACAGCAGTAGTCTTCTTCTTGTCTAGTGCCAATGTATTTCCTTCCTCACTAATGCACCACACTTGAGTGAGTGAGTGATGTGTTGCAAGTGATAAATAGAGAGGCTCTCACTCTCTATTTATATTCTTTCGTTCACTTGAAGTGCACTCCAACATGTCATCCTCACTTAACAATTACTTACTAGAGCCGACATCTCTAGGAGTGTCTAATAACCCTAGTGCCCCACCACTTGTGGGGACTTTGCCTCCTCCGACCAATAGGAGGGTAACACAATGGTGGGGACTATTTCCCCAACTTACAATGACTCACCTAGGGTCGACTTCACTAGGATAGTATAATAACCCAAGGGCCCCACAACTATGGGGACTTTAACCATTGACCAATAGGAGGGTTACCCACAATGACTTGACATGACTTTCTCATTATAGAAACTTCCTGGAATAAACATCGGGGTATGACATGACTCAAATACATTACAATACATCCCGGAATGAAGATCGGGTTACAATAGATAAGAAATACAAGTGAATACATTCCGAAGTTACAATTACATCAACACTCCCTCTTAACAAGGAAGGTATTCACTTGACACAATTTATCAGCACTGGTCTTCTTCTTTGTATCAACTAGATCATCTCATCTTCAAGTCATCTTCATCTTCAATTCATCTTCATCTTCAAGTCATCTTCATCATCGGATCTGGATCATCTCTTGATCTGGATCATCATGGAACATCATCACCGAATCTGGATCATCACTCGATCTGGATCATCACTGGCTATCATCACTGGATCTAGATCATCACTCGATCTGGATCATCACTGCTGGATCATCATGACTAGATCTGGATCATCACTCGATCTAGATCATCACTGGCTGTCATCACTGGATCTAGATCATCACTCGATCTGGATCATCACTGGTGCTATCTCATGATTCTTCTCGTCACAGGAAGTTCTACAGAGCCAGCCCTTTTTCATGCTGGTTGTAGGCCTAGCCATCATGTAGGTCTTCGCCCAGCACTTACATCTGACCTACTCGTCAAAAAGGCACACCCAGCACTTACATCTGACCTACTCATCAGAAAGGCATGCCTAGCACTCACATTTGATCATATAGGAACCAATCCTATAATCACATCAGAAAGGGCGCCCAGCACTCACATTCACCAGCATGGTAGGCACATCTACTACCATCTTTGAAAAGGCTCTGCACTTACATCTGACCTACTCATCAGAAAGGCAGATCCATCCAGGCGGGAACACATCCTACCACAATGATGGAAGACTCTCATCCAGGCTAGAACACATCCTACCACAATGATGAAAGATTTCCACACATTCACCCAGGCCAGAACACATCCTACCACAATGATGAACAACTCCCATCCAGGCTGGAACACATCCTACTCACAGTGATGAGAGATTTCAACACTTACATCTGACCTACTCGTTAGAAAGGCACATCCATCCAGGTGGGAACACATCCTACCATAGTGATGGAAGACTCCCATCCAGGCTGGAACACATACTACTCACAGTGATGAGAGATTTCAGCACTTACATCTGAGCACGTGGGAACACATCCCTCAGTCGCTCCAGAAAGGATCTGCACTTACATCCATCCAAGCAGGAACACATCCTGTTCACAGGATGGAAGGGCTTGCACTCACATCTAATCCTATGAGAACACATCCTAGAAATCATATCAGAATGGCCCCCAGTCCTTGACTAAGCTACCTGGTAACTGACCAGGTGCCTCCATTCTCCGACCTGCTCTGAGAATGGCAGTTGCCCTTACATCCGACCTGCTTGTCGGAATGGCCAGCACTCACATCTGACATGGAAGGAACTTAATCCTTTAGCCATGATAGAATGGTTCAGCCCTTACATCTGATCAAGTGGGAACACATCCCTCTATCACATCAGAATGGCTACTCAGTCCTACACTGAGTGATCCTAGTAACTGACCAGGTGCCTCCATTCCTAGAATGGAAATTGCCCTTACATCTGTCCTACTCGACAGAATGGCCAGCACTCATATCTGACATGGAAGGGAGAAACCCTATCACCATGACAGAATGGCTCAGCCCTTACATCTGACCATGGAAGGAACCAATCCTCTCACCATGTCAGAATGGCTATGGGTCTCATCACTTTCTCTTGGAGGGAACCTCGATCTGGAGAACACCAAGTCTCTCCCTGAAGTACTCAAACTTCATCCTAGCCAATGGCTTCGTCAATACATCAGCTACCTGTTCCTCCGTTGTAACATATTGGAGCTTCACTGCTCATCTCTGCACCATATCCCTGATATAGTGATACTTGATCTCGATATGCTTCGTCTTGTCATGGAACACTGGATTCTCTGACAACTTCACGCAACTTTGGTTGTCACAATGTACATAAGTAGTATCCAACTGGAGATCAAATATATCAGACAGTAGCTTCCGCAGCCATACTGCCTCACAACTAGCTGAACAAGCTGCGACATACTCTACTTCAGCTGTACTCAGTGCCACATAGGATTGCTTCCTGCTAAACCAAGAGATCACACCTGATCCCATACTGAAGCAACATCCTGAAGTACTCTTCCTGTCGATGGCACTGCCTACCCAATCTGAATCAACATAACCTTCTAGGTTAATCTTTTGATTTGCATCTTACTTGAGCCCATAATCAACTGTACCCTTTAGGTACCTCAGAATATGCTTTGCAGCAATAAAGTGAACATGTCTCGGATCTATCAGGAACTAGCTCAAGGTGTTCACAGCAAAGCACATATCTGGTCTTGTGTTCGTCAGGTACATCAAGGACCCAATCATAGCATCAACCGTCTCTGATGAAGCATCACTTAACAGCTTCAGGTTCGATGCCACAGGTGTGGTCATGCAGTCCATCATCCTGAACCTATTCAGGATCTCTACTACATACTTCCCTTGTCCACACCTCCATGCCTAGAAAATAGTGCATCGACACATAACAGGAGCATCACTGGTCTTTCGCCTTCAACCTTGAAGCAAAGGTTGAAATCCACTTTACTCTTAGTAAAGCCTAGAGTCATCAGTAATCTACCCATCCTGTCATACCATGTCGAACCTCAAGATATTCTGTAGCCACTCCCTCTGAAGCAAAGCATCATACTCCCTCTGTCTTCTGTGCTCTATGCACTGAAAATATTCTATACCGGAGTGACAAGTAGCTTCCTATGCTACTAATATTCTATGTGACCATCTAGTGTATAGACTTGCATCTTCAACCTTGTAGCAAAGGTTAAGATCTTCATCAATCTCATCATGTATGTGTTTCAACTCTTACTAGCTGCAAATGTCTCTTCGTAGTCTAGGCCTTCCTTTCGTGAGAAGCCTCATGCTACGAATCTTGCTTTGTATCCCATGATGTTTCCATCTACTGCATGATGGAACTATGAACTTCTCTTCAAGTCTCGATACTGCATCCTAGACATCATTCTTCTTGAACTGGCCTTGTTGGTTACTTCTTTATAGTTGGAAGATTCTGCATCAATGATGTCACTGCACTCGTCATATTATTCTTTGTCTTTGAACTGTCGTCACTTGTTCTTCGGAACAAGTCTTCATTTTTCTTTGCTTGTAGGCGATTATGTATGCGGTCTTTCCTACAAGTCAAATGCATTTGTATGGTTAGAAACATTTCATAAGGAATATTTATACTGGAAAGTTCTTATGATCATGCAACTACTTTAGCCAATACAACATTCATCCATATCTCACTGAAACTTTCTAGATGCCTTCCATCTCTACCAGGACAACATTGAGATTGTGCACTAATCCAATATGTCAGCAAAGAGGTTTCATTCTAGATAAGTAGCAATGGAGAATTTGTATAGCACCATGAGATACTTACCCATCACATGCATATTAGTAGTATACTGTCGTTAATGCAAACATCCTATCATGCATGATACATCAATTGAATATAAACAAATGCATAACAAAACAATATCATGAAATGACAATTGAATACTTATCTTTATTTGTTTCATGGGTATACTCCTTCTTGAGCCTTCAGCTTCATCGTCTTCTTCTTTCATGATAGCATCATTTCTTATCCAAATGCTAGGATGGATAAGAATTTCTTCAAGAGTTGAGTTCTTCATATTCCTCATCGCTTGAGGGGTCTTCTTTGAATGGTGAGAGCTTGATCTTCAATTGCTCCCATCTTTTCTTCTCTTCTTATGAGTCAAGCTTCTTCTTCTTCTCGAAGTCTGCTAAAAGTAATCACTTCCTTCTGCCACACATTCCTTGCATGAATGAATCCCATGATCCTGGGAGGCTATTCAAGGTGGACATCACCACTTCTGCATTCTTCACTTCTTCTTTTACCGCTTCAAGTTGTTCTTGATTTGAGAGACTCTTATGACTGCATGGTCTCTGCATTCTAGATCTTCACATTCTTCAACTGGTTTCTCAAGGTCATATTTTGATTTATGTTCTTCCCTTCAAATAGCTTGGTCAAGGAATCAAACATCTTTGGTGTCTTTAAGGAAGACACTTGTGGTACAAGTTGATTCGTGACTGAATCAATCATGATCTTCTTGGCCTTGACCAAGTTCTTCTTGTGTAAGGCTTCTAGCCTCATCTCCCACTGAAACTGGAACCTCTCTACTCATGTAGGTGTCCAATTCATTTTCTTCAGAGAGCTCATATACTTCTATGCTTGGAAGTTGTGAGCTTCACCAATCTGATGTGATAAATCACTTTGAAATGAGAACTTCAAATGAGAATAGCAAAGGATTAGATCTTACCGATTTGAGGTGTCCGTCCTGGTTCCGGAGCTGGCTGATCTAGGGTTTGTCATAGAAACCCTAATTTTCAAATATTAGAATATTTTAGATCTGATTGGATAGACATATATATCTCTTCAAATGGAGCTGTCCAATGTACTCCTTTTCTGAAAACGGTGGAGGGAAGCTCCCGGAACAGGAAGCCCTAATTTTCCAATTTCTTCTGCAGAAATTCCTGTTACTATTTCTGTGATATATCTGAAATTAATGATCCTCTATGTCTGATATTTCTCACTGCGGTAACCTCAAATGTCCCGGATCTAACACCGTAGGTCTCATCAGAATTGGTTTCACCATTTGGCATTTATGATTCTTCTCCCAAGGTGACCTTTTACAGGACTGTTCAGAACAGCGAAGTTGTACGGCATGCCACGTGTCACTGGTTCATCTTCTGAGTTTGATATTTATAGCACAAAAATTAAATTCCATTCCATTTCTGGAACATCTTCAAGAATTCCATTTGGACCTCTGTATCCCAAGATATTGCAATTCTCCCCAGGTGTCCTTTTTAGGGATGAATTCTAGAAGAGGCTGGAACCCTAACTAGGAGGGATCATATCTCCCAGAATATAGTGAAAATGAGGTTTCATTTTGGACACAGTGTTATTCGTGATTTTTTCTTCGGTCCCTACAATTTTCAGCTCCTGAGCCTTCTACAATCTCGAAATATAGCGAATGTACCAAAACTTATCATTTTTAGTATTTAGGGTTTTTCCAGCTCGGGGTCAAACTAGGGTTTGACTTTTCTGAAGTTTCACCCAACCAAATTTCTTGATCTAGGTATCTAAACTTTGGTTTTGATGAGGAGAACAATCCTATGCTAGTCTCACTCAAAAATTCCTCTTTTGTAGAAAGCCCTAATTTCCACATCGAAAACTCAAAATGCTCGAAATCGAATTCCGCTTCGACAGAAGGATGTGCCCTTCAATGGAGAGTTATCCTAGCATACTTTTGCTAATGGATTGTGGAGAGAGACCCAAAAAGTAAGAAGCCCTAGCTTCTGTAGCTACACAATGTCTTCTTCTCAGGTTAGCTCTGATTCCATGTTAGTTTTTCAATATTATAAGCTAGCATTATGATCTTAGGATCTTTTCACTGAGAGAATAACAAGCACAACAATAAAACATAAGCACATCACAAGAGACAAGAGACACAAAGAGTTTTCCTCGGGGAAACCATAAAGGAGAAAACCCCACAAATTCCTCAGAAATAGAATCAGCACCAAAACAGTAAAAGCCCCAAAATAGTAAGATGCACTCTCGACCGCAGTAGTCTTCTTCTTATCTAGTCCCAGTGTATTTCCTTCCTCACTAATGCGCCACACTTGAGTGAGTGAGTGATGTGTTGCAAGTGATAAACAGAGAGGATCTCGCTCTCTATTTATATTCTTTCGTTCACTTGAAGTGCACTCCAACATGTCAGCCTCACTTAACAATTACTTACTAGAGCTGACATCTCTAGGAGTGTCTAATAACCCTAGTGCCCCACCACTTGTGGGGACTTTGCCTCCTCCGACCAATAGGAGGGTAACACAATGGTGAGGACTATTGCCCCGACTTACAATGACTCACCTAGGGTCGACTTCACTAGGATAGTCTAATAACCCAAGGGCCACACAACTGTGGGGACTTTAACCCTTGACCAATAGGAGGGTTACCCACAATGACTTGACATGACTTTCTCATTATAGAAACTTCCCGAAATAAACATCGAGGTATGACATGACTCAAATACATTAAAATACATCCCGGAATGAACATCGGGTTACAATATATCATAAATACAAGTGAATACATTCTGAAGTTACAATTACATCAACACTAACAACAAGGAATTATATGCATCATGTTCCAAAAAATTTGGAGGCAAGGCACAGGATTGCTTTCTTTAGCAATTCTCTCTTCATGAACATGCCCCGTGCTATGCATGTTGAGAAGATCATGTCATTCAGTTTTTTGACTTCTTACTATGATGAAGATGTTATGTACAACAGAGAACAACTCCATACTAAGAATGAAGATGGTGTTTCAATCATATCCTATCTCAAGAAGATATATATTGATGATTGGTTGAATTTGATTGAACAGATGTGTGGCCAGGGATTGAAAAATATTGAAGAAATTTGGACTGATAAAGTGGTGGAACTGAGGTTGTGAGCTTCATATAGAGGACACACATTGGTTCGTACGATAAGGGGGGTGATGTAATATTACAAGGCTCTCAAAATGTTGGCTTTTCTTGATTTAGCATCAGAGATGTCCATTCAGAGAGGCCGTCAAGCACTTGCTGCTACAACATCGAGACCCAGGGAAGGTGAAAATCACAATTGGGATTTTCCTTCAAGATCACACCTGAACACTGAAATACTTGGAGTAGACATTCTACTCGAAAGCAATGAAGATGCCAAAGCTCTCATGAAATTTACTTATGTTGTCACCTATCAGATTTATGGTGCTCAAAAGGCTAGGAAAGATCATCATGCTAAGGATATCTTGTATTTGATGAAGAACTATGAATCTCTTCATATTGCCTATGTTGATATGGTCACAAATGGGAGAGAAGTAGAGTATTGCTCTATAGAACTGCGAAAGGAGGTGGAGGTCTACAGGGTGAGGCTCCCTGGGCCAATGAAACTTGGTGAAGTGAAATTTGAGGATCAAAATCATGCTCTAACTTTCACAAGAGGTGATGCATTATAGAAAAATTGATATGAATCAAGAAAATTACTTCGAAGAGGCTCTCAAAATGCAAAATTTGTTGCAAGAGTTCACAAAATTTTATGGTCTTCGAAAGCCTACAATATTAGGAGTTCATGAAAATCTATTCGCAGGCTCAGTATCTTCCCTTTCTTGGTTCATGTCTGCTCAAGAGACGAGTTTTGTGATGATTGGGCAGTGTGTACTTGCAAATCCTTTAAATATAAGGATGCACTATGGCCACCCAAATGTGTTTGATCGCTTGTGGTTTTTAGCTCATGGAGGCATGAGTAAAGTTTCCAGAGTGATAAACATCAGTGAGGATATATTTGTTGGCTTTAACTGCAGAGTGCGTGGTGGTGATGTAACACATCATGAATACATCTAGGTTGGAAAAGGGCATGATGTTGGTTTGAGTCATATTTCCATGTTTAAAGCCAAGGTTGCTAGTGGCAATGATGAGCAAGTGCTAAGAAGGGATGTATACAGCCTTGGTCACCACCTGGATTTTTTCCGTATGCTATCTTTTTATTACTCAACTGTTGGATTCTTTTTTAACATCATGTTGGTGGTTCTAAGTAGGACTCCAGTTGTCACAGTAAGAGACAGAAAATTCACTTAAATTCCCAAGCGTAATAATAGTAAGTTGGAGACAAGAAACCTTTCTTTCTGATCTATCAAAATTTCGTTATGCAAATCAATCTCTGCTGCTAGGGTTTGCCAATGATGAGCTCTACTGGAGGAGGAGGATCGCCTCCTCCACATATGCATCCCCCTCCTCCACCCTCACTCTCAGCTGAAGAAGCCGCCTTTGCGCATTTGGTTGCTGGGAATGGGAAGCAGGCGAATGCTGCTCCGCTGCCGAAGTTTGTAAATAAGCTAGATGCCATCCCTGAGATTGAACTTCCATCTGAAAAAACCATTCATCTAGCAGTCTCTCTTGTAGATTGCACCCTTATTGGTCATCTCACAGGCCTTTGGCCCTCTCCAAGAACCACGGAAAATTGGATTCAAAATAACTGGCGCCCTCTGATCTCTCAAGGAGTTTCGAGCTATTCAATCGGAAGAGGGTATTTTCTCTTTGATTTTGCTTCAAAAGCAGATAGGGATCTGATTTTTAGAAGCGGACCCTATTTTATGGGCCCCCAGGGTTTGTATCTGAATCGTTGGACTCCTGACTTTGATCCGGCTCTAGATGTGCCCAAAGCAGTTCCAGTCTGGGTTCGTTTACCTAACCTCCCTATGCATTGCTGGAGTGAAGAATCTCTCAGATCTATAGGAAATGGCCTGGGTAAATACATTGACAAAGCTGAACCAAAGGGAGTATACTCCTTTGCTCGGATCTGTGTAGAGGTTAATCTAGAAGCAGGTCTTCCTGAAGCAGTGAAACTTTCAGTTAAAGGGTGGCAGAATTATCAACAACTTGACTATGAACAACTGCCTTTCAAGTGCAGGCACTGCCATGAATATGGCCATTTTCAAAGGAACTGCCCTAAACTTCAAGCCCCTGAGTCAGAGAAGACCCCCGAAGAAGGATGGCAGCAAGTTAAGAAGAATAAATTAAACCCTAGAAGAAAGGGAGCTAAAGGTCCTCGGGCCCCTCCTCCGAAGGATCACCCTTCTGCAGCCTCGGAGTCCTCCAAGGCCCAGGAAAGTATCTGTAATCCTCGATATGGTAATAGCTTTGAAGTCCTTGAAGAACAAGAACCACCTGTCATTCCAATCGAAGAAGGAGAGATTCACTCAACCCCCCCATCTCTATGAAAATCAAAGGAAGTCAAAAATGAAGGAAATCCGAATGCAGAAGAAGAAGCAGCTATCGCAACTTAGGAAGACACGCAGCAAGATTCTGCTGGTGATGGGGGCACAGAAGAAGAAGGATCAGAAGGGGAGGACCCTGATGCATTGAAACCTATAAAAAAGGAATGTAGAGGAAGGAAAACGGATTGGGAAAGAAGAGAAGCTGCCACTTATCATGACCGGTTAGATGGAGTTCAGCCTTCTCTGGAAAAACTCATCTCTATAAGAAATACCAAACATCAAGGTAATGCCCCAAAAGGGGCAACCCCTGTGTCAAAAGGTAAGTAATGCAGGTTGTCTCCTGGAACTGTAGGGGGATAGGGAGTAAATTGAAAGTGATATCAATGAAAGATCTAATCAGAATCTCGAGACCCGATGCCCTCCTTGTCCAGGAGACTAAAATGGAAGAGCGGGCCTTCCTCCAGGCAGCTCCTTCATTCTGGTTCAATGCGCAGTTCATAGCGGTCATCTCCAGAGGAGCGTCAGGAGGCATAGCAATGCTATGGGACCCTTCCAAAGTTGAAATTGTAAGTTTTGCCACTTCTATTCATTGGATCTTCGCTGAAATTCTATTCAAAGAGTCAAACCTCCGCTTAAGTCTCTTCAATGTTTATGTCCCTATGAATTTCTCTGAGAAAAATATTTGCTGGACTAATCTGAGTAATCATATGAGCTCAACTCAGTTGGACAATTTTGTTATTACTGGGGATCTAAACCTAACCCTCTCTTCTAAAGAAAAGAGAGGGGGAAATATTGTCAGAGATCCGGCCAGAGAATGGGTAGAAGATATCATCTCTGAATGGGACCTGGAAGATATTAAACCATCCAAAGGAAAGTATACTTGGACTAACAAAAGGTTAGGGCCAGGACACATCGTAGCAAGGCTGGATAGATTCTTGGTCCAGCAGTCTCTTCATGTTCATGGTTATGACCTGACTTCGGCCATTTTGTCGTTTAGTGCTTCAGACCGCAAGCCGATTACTCTCTCGTTTATCAAAGATCAGAATTTGGGCCCCATTCCTTTCAGGTTCAATCCTACTTGGATTTCAATGGAAGGTTTTCAGGACATTGTAGAAGTAGCTTGGAAAACAAATGTCAGAGGGTTTGCTTTCTTCGTGTGGGAAGAGAAGCTTCGGATAGTGAAAAAGGCTTTGAAAGATTGGGAGAAACTCCATATATCCCCCAAGAAGCAAAGGGTGGAAGCAGAGAAGGCTCTAGAAGATCATAATCTCAGGAATGAAGGGAGCATGGATCAAGCCTCCCTTAATACAAAAATCTCTCTCTACAATAAGCTCCATGAAGCTTGTAGGTTGGAAGAAAACTACTAGAAAATAAAATCAAGGATCCCTTGGCTTCGAGAAGGAGATAAAAACACAAATTTCTTTCATAAACAAGCAGAGATTAGAAAATACTTCAAGACAGTCTCAAAGATAGATCATTTGGGGAACCATGTTTCTACTTTTGATGAAATTAAAAAAGCAGCTCATGACCATTTCCAAGAAATATATACAGAGAATTACCCAGGGATGGACTTCAGCCACTCAGATATTTTGGATAACATTCCAAACCTTGTCTCTGATCATTTTAACCACATGCTCCTCCGACCAGTCACTCTTGAAGAAGTAAAGTGCACTATTGATAGCATGAGCCCCGATAAAGCCCCTGGGCCGGATGGGTTCACTGCTAGATTTCTTTCCTCCTGTTGGAAACTCATCAACACTGATTTGTTTCAGATGGTTAAGAAATCCCAATCATGTCTCAAGTTAGGTGGAGGAACCAATTCATCTTTCCTTGCCCTCATCCCCAAAGAAAAATGTGCCTCTTCTTTCTCCTGTTTCTGTCCTATCTCCCTATGTAATATAGGGTATAAGGTTATCACCAAAGTCCTTGCAGCTAGACTGAAAGTTGTCCTCCCTTTCATTATCCCAGAGAATCAAGGAGGGTTCATTAAAGGCAGGCAAATATCTGACAACATCATCTTAGTTCAAGAAGCTATCCATTCTAGCATGAAAAGGAAAGAAAAAGGTATGGTTATTAAACTGGACCTAGCCAATGCCTTTGATAGAGTCCGTCATGAATTTTTGTTTCAAGTTATGTCTAGGTTTGGGTTTGCTCCATGACTGATTTCCTGGATCAAAGCCTGTATTAGCACTCCGTGGATAGCTCCTCTTGTAAATGGCAGAGCAACAAATTTCTTCCAAGCCTCTCGAGGTCTCCACCAAGGGTGCCCGCTTTCTCCTTTGCTTTATGCTATCCAAGCATCCTCTCTTAGTTTTCTCCTGGAACACTATAGAGTGCAAGAAGATCTGCTTGGTCTAAGCATAGTGCAGGGGCTCAAAGAAGTTAATCATACTCAATTTGCTGATGACACCCTTCTTTTGGGTGGTGCGAATCCTTCTTCAGCAAGGAAGTTTAAAGAAGTGTTGGATAATTACCAGGCTATCTCAGGGAGCCAAATAAATTACTCCAAAATTCAAATATACAGTTGGAATTGTTCCCCAATTGAGCTGCAATCTTTATCCCGTATTTTGATGATTGAAGGGAAGCATCATTGGACAGAATTTAAATATCTAGGAGTCCCTATCTTCAAGGCCAAGCCTAAAGTTTCCAGCTGGGATCCGCTGATTGAAAAATTAAATTCAGAAATCAAAGCTTGGGGTGCCTCCTAGCTAAACCTGGCAGGGAAAACGGTTCTTATCAAATCTGTCTTAGCAAGAATTCCTGTCTTTCAATGTTCTCTGCTCTTGGCCCCTTTAACTATCCTTCGAAAGATAGAAGCTCTTCTTAGGAGATTCCTTTGGAAAGGACGGAAACAAAATGAAAACAAGCTTCCTCTGGTTAAATGGGAAAAAGTCATTCCTCCTTACCGAGAGGGGGGATTACTCTTGCGCGATCTTAAAGCCCAATATCTAGCTCTTGGTGCCAAGCTTCTTTGGAATATGGTTTCGGGGAACTCCTCATGGAGTAAACAGGCTCTATGGAAAAAATACTTCTCTGGACCCAGGATCAGGTGTTTGGACCAAGGGCCAAAGGTGTCCAAAGGATCCCCCTTGTTCGCGTTATGCTCTAAATCCTACCCCTTTTTCTCCAGGGATCTCACTTGGACGCCAGGAAATGGAAGGAAAATCAAAATTTGGGAGGATTCCATCTTAGGTAGCTCTCCAATTGGTAATATGGAAGGAGTGGATGGTATCCGAAGGTTTCTAATAAACCTAGGGATATCAAAGCTTTCGGAAATCTCCAAGTGGCACCCGGAAGGCAGGAACAATTAGATAGGATGGGACATTCTGGATTGCCCTCCTATCCTAGAAGAAGAAAAAGTCCGACTTCTTCACTACCTGAATGGGAAGGCTCCAGTAGCCAAACACCTTAGAGATGTTCGAGGGTGGGGCTCAAATTCCGAGCATTATACTGTTGCTGAAGGTTACAAAAGCATCAAAGCTATTCCAAATGTGCCCAGGAATCTAGCAATCTGGAACTTTATCTGGTCTACTAAATCTCTCACTAAAGTTGATCATTTCTCATGGATTCTGGCTCATAATAGTACCCTCACTGCGGATGCCCTTCGAAAGAAAGGATGGGAAGGCCCTTCTAGGTGCCCCCTTTGCCTGGCTGCGGAAGAAACATCCCATCATCTATTCATCTCTTGCCCCTTTGCTGTTGAAGTCTGGAACTTAGCGATCGCTCCCTGGCACTTTCCCCTCCTCTTTGATGATGTCTCATCTCTTCTATGTCATTGGTCCTTGTCCTCTCCAGTCAAGCATCATGCGAAGGACCCTCTAGCCATTGCCTGGTTGACTCTTCCTAAATTTATATGTTGGAAACTCTGGCTCGAACGTAACAATCATATTTTCAGAGGTATTAACACCCCTCCCATCCAAGTGGTGGTAAAAAATAAAGCCTTGCTAGGGGATTTCATTCGATCCCGCCCCCCTCTCTGTCTTCATTCTCCATTGTCCTGGGAGGAAGAAGTTTGGTTCAAAATTCTGAACCCTGGTTCCTTTGTGGACCTTCATCATCGAACCCCCACTTTGCAAAATTGGGAAATCAGGAAAGATAAATCCTCTTTTGATCTCTAGTGCAAAGACTTAGGAAGAAATCTCATGTTTTTTGATGGAGAGTCAAAAGGTAATCTAGGGGAGGCAAGAGGGGGAGGGGTGCTCTATGACCCCGAGGGAAATTTGACTTTCACATTCACCTGGAATTTGGGAATAGACTCTAATAATATGGCAGAAGCCCAAGCTATTTGGCAAGGCTTAAGTCAAGCTATTCATCATGAAATTCAGGTGCTTTCGGTGGTAAGGGACTCCAGGCTGATTATCCACCATCTTAATTACCAGACGTTTCCTTCCTCAAATTGCCTCCGGCAAGTTATTCGAAGAATTTTTCTCCTCATTCCCCTTTTCAGGTCTATTGATTTTTTCCATGTTTTGAGAGTGCATAATGAACAGGCAGACAAAGCGGCTAATGAGGCGATATCTCTGGGCAAAGGGGTCTTCAAAATCAATGGTGAGCTCAGTTCGGTCCCTATTCCCTGATCGTCGGAGTATAAAGTTAAGGGTGGCTTGGACAGATGTATGGAATTGGGCCCTAGGCCATGTGTCATCTGATCGGGCTGCCTGGAGGAGCCATCTCCCACGGCATCTTCTCGACACGCGCCCTTTTTCTGCGCACTTCTTCATGCGCAATGTCATTTATTTATCCGCTTGTCCGTCTTTCCCTTAGCTGGTGTCTTACTCAGTGCTGCTGATGATGGAGGATGCCTTCCAGGATTGGATGATGATAGTTCATACCATCTTGTGTACTTCAGAGCATGCTGGATTATGCAGCAAGATTTTTCAAAATCTGTCGATCCCAGTTAAGGTTTTAATGCGCACGCATAGCTCATCATGCGGGCGAGTGGAGACTCCCATCTCGGATCAGTACCATATGGGTTTCGAGGGTGATAAGGAGTACTGAGCACTTGGAAACTTGCTGTGGCATGATTCTCAGCAGATTTTTGATCATCAGGAGGCTGCCTCCTACTGTATTGCATTTGGTTACTCATTACAAAGTTCGTGCCGGGAAAGTGGTGTTCGTCATTGGATGCTCGGTCCATCAGTCTGCTCCTTCGTTTGGGTATTTATGTTTCCATATTCTCATGCTTTTGCTATCGGGCACCCTCATTGTCTTCCTCGACCTGTTGCAAGAAATAGGAATCTCATCAGTCTGAAGGTGAAGGAGTGTCCTGCTGGGCGGCGAAGCTCTCCTCAAATTGGGGTGGTGAATTGGATGTTATCTCTGGTGGGTATGGCAAACCCAAGTGGTTCCTCCACCTCCTCTCCAGATCCTTTGGAAGTTTTGGATGCTGAAGTCAAGATTCTAAGGTGCATCGTAAGGCGTCAAGGCCATTTTCTGCATCAAATCGATGAGCTAGGGGGGCGTTGTCTCGACCAAGTGGATGAAGAGACGGGTCGCATTCGCTCTGATCTCTCAGCTGCTATGCGGGCATTGGAAGAGAAGGTTCTGAATTCTCTAGATAACTTGGACATTCGACTGCAGAGCTTGGAGAATAATTGGATAAAGCACCGAGATGAGGGATATCCAGGACAAGGATTAAGTCAAGTTCCCAAGCAATCTTCTGGAGTAGCGGCCAGCCGACGTTAATATCAGTCTAGTTTTAGCTTTCTCCTGCTTTTCCT
This sequence comes from Pseudotsuga menziesii, assembly GCA_001517045.1. Classification (NCBI taxonomy): domain Eukaryota; kingdom Viridiplantae; phylum Streptophyta; class Pinopsida; order Pinales; family Pinaceae; genus Pseudotsuga; species Pseudotsuga menziesii. Next base: position 54,348 of record LPNX010557086.1, read on the forward strand.
ATTTTATTTCTCCAAAATTCCTGATTTTGCATATTATAGGCATTTGTAGTTTCAGTAGTTAAACCTGAATGACTGTTTGAAGATCCTGTTTTGAATATGTAACCCTTTTGGTGACTCTGTCACTGTTTTCTTAATATAAATCCTACCCGTTCCTGTCAAAAAAAAAAATAGTAAGTCGGAGACAATAAAAGCCAGCAATCTAAATAAAAAATTTGAATTTAGAGAAACAATATATTGGATAAAAAGGAGGATAACTTACATCTGTTGCCATTTTTAGCCATCTGAGTTTCCAAAGCTCAAAGATTGAACTCTTAATGGATTACGAGTACTCTAAGCCTATAGATAAGTTTGTTAGAAAGATGAAGTGTGACAAATCCGATTGAAGAACAGTTGGTTTGTCTAGGAGTCTGAGTGAAAGGTTGGGGATTATTTGACTGTCCCAAGTGTCAACCTATAATTTGATGCAAATCCGATGTATGTGAAGCATTGTTGTTGGGTTCCTGGATGAAATCGATTACCTATAGAAACGTCATAGGTCAAAGACAAAATATATCCAAACAAATTGCAATGCCAATCTGGAGGCTTTCTGCATGATATGAAGTAGAAATTGAACCAAGTCCAAAGCACAGAGGAAATCCCCTGCATCCATGATCGTGACTTAGAGGCATGGTGAATAAATTTATGAGTGAGGATTGGATCCTAGAGGATGTTTAGTGGGAGTCTAGTAAAGAAACCAAAAATTCATGAGTTGAAGAACTAGCGTTGTTCCTCTTCACAAATGAACTAAGGAGCATTTTAGGCAAAGAGCGAAGAACTCTTGCTATTCATTGTGATGTTGAGTGGAACACATAACCTATAATATGCATTGATGGGATACAAACCCTAAAGGTCGTTGGGTTGTAGTATTACTGCAGAGAGAACATCCAAGTGCATATTGATGGATTGAAACCTTAACTTACAACTTGATGATGAGAATAAACCATAGTCAGCTAGTGACATGTGCTAGTCAGCTATATGGATTTTTTCACCATAACATCATGTCTGATGTGTTGTCATGGGCCCTAGTCTATAATGTCATCTCTATGTGGGAAATATTTGGCTTACAAGCAAGAAATGGTCATTTAAAGCTCTGTGCAACCAAGAATAATTATCATTGATTGGGCCATATTATCAAGTCAAAACATAACATCTAAGGGTAAGGGGCTCATGGGTCATGTGTGATTCCCTATACGACCTCAAAGGCCCTATATACTACATAGATAATATTTAACCAATGAGTAAGATATGTCGGTCGTTTTGAGGTTTGACACACCAAGTATGGATTTCAGTCCCTTAGCCATGATTTGATATGAAAAGAGTTATTGGGTCATAACATTTTTCCTCAGGGATCATGAACTATTTGTGGGGCCTTAGGCCACCACAAAGCCCTATAAAGGGAATATTGGCATGTGAGAAAGATATAGTGCCTATTTTATGAATTTTGGTTAACCATGGATATTTTTTGTAACTTGAGCAATGGAAAGGTCAAAAGACATAGCCTTAGGCCATAACATTTGCATTTGTCCTATAAGCAAAATATGGTCGTAGAAGATTCTAAACAGGGCGCAACAGAGAAATAGGAAAATACAACAATGATGGAGAATCCTTTGCATTTGTTCTTAGAAATCACGCTACCTGACATAAAATTATAAATAATCCACATGAGTTGATTCAATACCCAATTCTTTCCATCTTTGTTATTTTGATTCAATTCCAAATTCTCTCCATCTTCAATGGTCCTATTGAAGGAAAATGCATTGATGTATTTAACGGAATGTGGAAGCTAGAAGCTGGGAGGTCATCCAAAGGCTCCATCAAAAAGAATTATCATGACTAGTACTTGAGTAATAGGCGGTTCGAGAGCTACTTGTTATAAATCCAAAGCTTCACAGTGTTGTGTGCCCAATCCGTTAGTCCCTATAACATAGCAAGCTCACCCGGTTTGTTCTCAGCATCCAACGATCGTATGCATTTGGCCCCTTGTCCCCGTAATTTATGTACCCTTATAGAGTTTGAGGTATGGCTACTCAGATTAGGTCTCCTGGCTGGGTCTTATCCTAGCTATTCCTAATTAGTCCATATGTGTGAATCCCTCTCATAAAACATAGTTGTAAATGCCAATCTGTAGTAATACAAAATCCAATCGCGAGATAGCGATCTAAATTTTGGTGACTTAGCATCAGTAGCGCCATCAACATAGGTATATATTATATAGTATCTAAGATAGAGACAATAGAGGCATCAACAGCAGTAGAGCTCCTAGTTTACTTTTATCCATCCCGAAAAACCAGGATTTGAATGGGTTGGCCTGAGAATCAAGACACCCATGTTTCCAACTAGGCACCCTAAGAATTCCTCATGGGCGGAATAATATTAAATCCTCTCATGACTGAATTAAATCCTCTCATGGCCGAATTGGGGACGGACTAGACGAACCAAATTGATACTCATAACCCCAAATCCATAGATTGATTTAGCAGAAGCCCCTTTGGGAAATGGGTAGTTGTACATAGGTCTATATTTGAAAAATCCTTCATGTTTTGCTTCGCCTCCCTATGAAACTGTTAGAATTTCATCATTAAGCTAGAATTATATTAGGATCTTTAACTGAGAGAATAACAAGCATATCAATCAAACACAAGAGACAATGAACACAGTGTTTATCCTCGGGGAAACCATAAATGGTGAAAACCCCGCAACTTCCTCAGAGATAGAATCAGCACCAAAAGTAGAACCCAAAACAGTAAGTGATCTCCCGACAACAGTAACCTTCTTTCTATCTAGCCCCAGTGTCTTCTCCTTCCTCAACTATGCGCTACACTTGAGTGTGTATGAGTTGTTTTATAAATAGAGGGTCCAGCTCTCTATTTATACTAATCTCAACATAACTAAAACCCTACTAGGGCCGACCTCACTAGGAGAGTCTAATAACCCTAGTGCCCTGAAACTGCGAGGACTTTAACCCTTAGACAATGGGAGGGTTACCCACAATGAATTGACATGACTTGTTTACATTATAGACTTTCCTGATAGGAACATCGGGGCATGACATAACTCAAGTACATCCCAGAATAAAAATCGGGTTACAAAATATAAGAAATACAAGTGAAATACATTCTAAAGTTACATATACATCAACACTCCCTCTTAACTAGGAAGGTATTCTTTCGACACAATTTTCAACACAAGTCTTCTTCTTTGTATCTTATGGATCATCATCGAGTCCTCATCATCTTCAAGTCTTCTTCATCTTCAAGTCATCTTCATCTTCAAGTCATATTCATCTCCAAGTCATTGGATCTAGATCATCACTCGATCTAGATCATCACTGGACATCATCACTGGATTTGGATCATCACTCGATCTAGATCGTCACTGCTAGATCATCATCACTAGATCTGGATCATCATTGCTCGATCTGGATCATCACTGGGTCATCATCACAGGTGCTATCTCTTGATTCTTCTCGTCATAGGAACCTATACAGAGCCAGTCCTTTTTCATACTGGATGTATCATCACAGAGCTAGTCCTTTTTCATACTAGATGTGGCATCACAGAGCTAGTCCTTTTCCATACTAGATGTGGCATCACAGAGCTAGTCCTTTTTCATACCAGATGTGGGACCTACTCAGAGCTAGTCCTTTTTCATACTATACGAGTCTTCATAGAGCTAGTCCTTTTTCATACTAGATGTGGCATCACAAAGCTAGTCCTTTTTCATACCAGATGTGGGACCTACTCAGAGCTAGTCCTTTTTCATACTAGATGAGTCTTCACAGAGCTAGTCCTTTTTCATACTAGATGAGTCTTCACAGAGCTAGTCCTTTTTCATACTAGATGTGGCATCACAGAGCTAGTCCTTTTTCATACCAGATGTGGGACCTACTCAGAGCTAGTCCTTTTTCAAGCTAGATGTGGCATCACAGAGCTGGTCCTTTTTCATACCAGATGTGGGACCTACTCAGAGCTATTCCTTTTCATACTAGACGAGTCTTCACAGAGCTAGTCCTTTTTCATACTAGATGTGGCATCACAGAGCTGGTCCTTTTTCATGCCAGATGTGGGACCTACTCAGAGCTAGTCCTTTTTCATACTAGATGAGTCTTCACAGAGCCAGCCCTTTTTCATGCTGGATGTGGGATCATTACATACACTAGAAAATGGAAGGAACCAATCCTCTCACCATGTCACAGCTCTTACATCCGACCATGGAAGGAACCAATCCTCTCACCATGTCGGAAGGGCACAACACTTATATCTGACCATGGAAGGAACCAATCCTCTCACCATGTTAGAATGGCACAGCATGAACACATCACTTCCTCTTGGGAGGAATCTTGATCTTGAGAACACCAAGCTTCTCCCTGAAGTACTCAAACTTCACCCTAGCCAATGGCTTAGTCAACACATCAGCTATCTATTCGTCCGTCGCAACATACTGCAGTTTCACTACTCCTCTTTGCACCATATCCCTGATATAGTGATACTTGATCTCGATATGCTTCAACTTGTCATGGAATACTGGATTCTCTGACAAATTTACACAACTCTAGTTGTCACAGTATATACAAGTAGCATCTAACTGGAGATCAAATAAATTAGATAGTAGATTCCTCAACCATACTGCCTCACAACTACCTAAACAGGCTGCAACATACTCTACTTCAATTGTACTTAGTGCCACATAGGATTGCTTCCTGCTAAACCATGAGATCACTCCTGATCCCATACTGAAGAAACATCCTAAAGTGCTCTTCCTATCGGTGGCATTTCTTGCCCAATTTGAATCAACATAAGCCTTTAGGTTAATACTTTGATCAGTCTTATACTTGAGCCCATAATCAACTGTACCTTTCAGGTACCTTAGAATATGCTTTGTAGCAGTCAAGTTAACATGTCTTGGATCTGTCAAGTATTGGATCAAGGTGTTCACAGCAAAGCAAATATCTGGTCTCGTGTTCATCAGGTACATCAAGGACCCAATCATCTAACGATACATTGTGGCATCAACTATCTCTGATGAAGCATCAGTCAATAGCTTCAGGATTGATGCCATAGGTGTGGTTAATGCATTGTAGTCCATCATCCCAAATCTCTTCAGGATCTCTACAGCATACTTCCCTTGTCAAAGGAAGATTCCATCTATAGTCTGCCACACCTCCATACCTAGAAAATAATGCATCATACCCAAGTCCTTCATTTTGAACTCAGCAGCAAGATTTCTTTTCGTATTAGCAATCAACCCATCCATAACTGTCATAAATAGATCATCTACATATAGTAGAAGCATCACTAGGTTGCCATCTTCAACCTTGTAGTAAAGGTTGGAATATGCTTTACTCTTGGTAAAGCCCAAACTGGATAGAAAGTTGTCAATTCTGTCGTACCATGTCCTGGGTGCCTGTTTCAAACCATACAAGGATTTCTTCAATCTACACACATGAGACTCCCTGTCATGAGTCTCAAAACCGAGTGGATGCTCCACATACACTTCCTCTTCTACTACACCATTCAAGAAAGCAGTCTTGACATCCATTTGGTGTATCTTCCATTTCATCAATGCAGCCAGAGCAAGTACCAATCTGATGGAAGTGTATCTGGCTATAGGTGCAAATGTTTCTTCATAGTCTATTCCTTCTTTCTGTGAGAAACCACGAGCAACAAATCTTGCATTATATTTCTCTATGCTATCGTCTGCAGCATGATTGATCTTGTAGATCCATTTGGAAGTTACAACTGACTTCCCTTATGGTCTTGGGACAACATCCCAAACATCATTCTTCATGATCGATTGATACTCTTCGATCATCGCATCCTTCCATTCTTTTCGTTCTGTCGCTTCTTTATATTTGGAAGGTTCTTTATCAATAAAATCACATAGTAAAGCTACATAACTGGAACAGGATCTGGTCCTCTTTCTTTCTCTGAGATTCTCTTCTGGAACCCCATATCTTTCCACACCTTGGATAATCTCTCGTACCCAAGCAGGTTTCCTCTTGTGAGGATTCTTCTCCTATGGTGGATCTACAGGTCTTTGTAGTTCTTCAAATTCTCGATCTTCTTCTTGCGTTTCCTCATTCATGATTGTATCATGAATTCTGGGAGCTTCTGCTTCTTCAGGTTCTTCAGTAGGTTTCTTTCTGGATTTGATGTAGGCTAAATCATCGTCAAATGTTACATCCCTACTGATGTCAATATTCTTGAACCCTAGGGAGTATATTCTGTAATCCTTCGAGCTTTCAGAGTATCCCACAAATATACCCTTCTTTCCTGAAGGATCTAATTTTGTTCTCTTCTCTTTTGGAATGTGTATGTACACAGAACAACTGAATATTCTGAGATGGCTGACTTTTGGTTTCTTGCCGGAGAAGACTTCTTCAGGAGTCTTGTTCTCGAGTACTTTGTGTGGAGTACGGATCTGTACATACACTGTACACTGTTGTTCTGGCTACTTCTGCCCAAAGATGCATAGGAAGATCTTGATCATGAAACATAACTCTTGCAGCTTCCATGATGGTTCTATTCTTCCTTTCTGTAATTCCGTTTTGTTGTGGATTATAAGTGGTGGAAAACTCCCTCTTAATCCCAGAGTCTTTACATAGTTCTTTGAACTCATTTGAAGTGAATTCTCCACCATTGTCTGATCGAAAAGTCTTGATCTTCTTTTCAGTGTGGTTCTCGATCAATGATTTGAATTCCTTGAACCACTTAGTGAGCTTAATGACATTGGTCCACATACATCGGAGTGGATGATTTCCAAGATTCCTTTTGCTTTGCTCTCACTACTTGGAAATGTCTTCTTTGTGTTCTTTCCTTTCGCACATCCTTTGCAGACCCCTTCATGTTTTGCTTATCTTTCTGGAAGACCTTAACCATCTTTGCTTGCAAGTGGTAGTGCTCTATAATGCACATGTGCAAGCCTTCTATGCCAAAGTTCATTTGGGTCTACTATGTCATGAACCAAATCTTGATCTGGTTGGCCCTTCAACTTATATAGACCTCCTTCTTGTTCTCCAATCACTATTGCATCGTCAAAAGTCTTTCCCTTTGGCCACATAAGAACTTGGCCATCTACAAAAGCAACCCTCATTCCTTTTGCATCCAATGCAGTTATGGAGAGGAGGTTCTTCTTTAGTCCTGGAACAAATAATACATTCTTCGTCTTTAAAGACTTTCTAGAATCTAGTTTATAGGAGGATTCACCACTACCTTTTATTGGATACTGGTAGTCATCCCCAAGTTTCACCTTGTGAGGTGACTCGTGTTCAGATAGCTTCACAAATGATTCTTTGAATCCCGTCATGTGCTTGGAAGCACCACTGTCTATGAGCCAATCATTATTTCCATGTGAAACAGTTCCCGTGAGATTGGAGATCAGTACATATTCTTCCTCACTTGAAGAATCAACACTTTCTTGTCTGATTCTCTTTGTAGAAGGTTCATCATCCTCTGCAGCATTAGTATGATGTCTTCTCTTGTTTCCCTTCTTCTTTAGGTTTCTTCTGTTAGGGAATAATTTGGATATGTGGCCTTTCTCATCACATGTGTAACATCTAATAGTAGTCAAATATTTTCTAGAGTGTGAGATCTTACCTTTGGAGTGATGATGGCTCCTTCTGGTTTTCTTGGAGTGAACTGTGAGAGCTTGATCTTCACTTCCCATCTTCTCTTCTTGAGATGTTATCTGAGCTTCTTCTTGAGAGCATTCTTTCCATAGTCTGCTGAACTTGACTAACTTCTTTCTAGCACAGATCCCTTGAATGAAAGAGTCCCATGATCTAGGGAGACCATGTTGACTAAATTGTCATTGATGCCAACAGGTGTGTGTTAATCTGTCTTGGTGCCCCTTGAGGAGCCTCTAGTGGTTGAGTAAGTCTCAGCATCAAAGGAGACCTTTTGACTTTGCCCAAGCCCAAGTCTGAAGCCCTTGGAGGCCTTGGGACAATGGCAAAAGCCCTGAACTTCCTGGAGAGTGGTCAAGTTGGTTTAATCAAAATATTAACATGATTAAATGATAATTTAATAAAAAAAAAAGGGTTTAATAATGAGGTATTAAAATAGGTTAATAAATAAAAAAAAATTAATTAAAAAGTTTTTTTTAATGAATCAAATATTAAAAAAAATGGGGGTTTTAATAAATAAAACATTTTAAAATAGTTGAATAGATAAAAAAAATTTATTAAAAAAAATATAATAATAACTAAATAAAACAAGGAAAAGTTTAAATTCAAATATTAAAAAGTTTTAAATAAATAAAACATTTTAATAAATTTATTTTTTTAATTAAAAATAATTTTTTATATCTCATTATCTCAACGAAAAGTTTAATTTGAATATGACAAATATATTCATCAAAATAAGGGAATGATCATTTATTCTTCATATAAATATAGCCACATTTTTTTTATTTAGAGGAATGCGAGGGTTCTATTATTATTGCAGTAGTCGCATATGTATTTTTGACCGAGGAAGAAGAGTTCGATTATTGCAGCAGTCATATATTTTTAAAGGATTGGACCAAGGAAAGAACAGGCTCTAAACTCTGCTGGCAAAGGGAAAAGCATACAGGCAGCAAGCTCGAGTTTTCAGTTTAATAGCATTTTGTTCTGATCACATTTGTTTTGTGGGACATATGAGTACCACGTGATGATGAAGCTACCGATTGCATTATAGAAACATTCCTAACAGATCTGGTGTTTTATTTCTGCGTCAATAGAAGGGATAACCGTGAGCATTCCAAGGAGAGAAGCAAGTTGTGAGGTGAAGAAGCCCATTGCCGCCAGCAGTAGACTCCAAGTCAGAAGACAGCAGCAAATTGTTTGAGCATTGGAGTGACTTTTTGCAGTCTGAGTTTGAGTCTCAATTTCAAGCACACACAGTCCATGTTTACAGCAGTCTGAATCATGGTTGACGAATTTCTACCAATTCAATGATGAGGTATGTACATATTTACAGTGGTATGTATGAAAAGCACATGTAATATATAATGATGCAAATGTAAATTGGCTTGAATTTATAGAAGGTATATAAGAAAATTCATATTCAGTATTGAGTAGATGTTTATCAGTCAAAGGTGTATAAGTGAATATATACAGGCATGTGTAGTTGTGCAAGTGAATGTACAGGTAGAAGTATGAGACTATTCTCTATGCTGATGATTGTGTATAGATATCAGTGAGTGTACAGCAGTGAACAAATATATTAGTTGTGATATGATATGTACAGCAGCATATACACAGTCCATTCTTATCATCATCTACAGCCAGAGGTATGTATACAGCAGTATATGCAGTGTTATGTAATGGAATAGTGATGTACATGTTTGTGTAAAGTACAGCAGTGATGAACTATGATGGTATATTGATATGAGATGATATGACAGTGATGATATCAATGCTTAGTCATTGATATGACAGTATTTATGAATTTACAGCGAGTTGATATGAATGCTCAGTCAATGATGTGGCAGTATATATGAGTTTACAGAGTGATATAATGATATGGTCAGTGTTAAGGCTGAATTGGTAGTGTGTGTTTCTGTGATAAGGCTGACTTAGCAGTGTGTGTGCCAGTGATAAGATTGACTTGACAATAACCAGCAGTGTTGATAAGCAGCTTGATCAGCATGACCGTGATAACATGAGCAGAAAGATGATGTGACAGTATTGACTACAGAAAAGATTTGGCAGTGATCAAAGTGCAGTGGTTATCAGCAGAGAGTATAGGTTTTTGTATTTGACAGGTCCACAGGTTCGGCAATATTCTTCTTTTCAGGGTGGCAAGACGGGGCAAGGAAAGGAGGTCGTAGCCTCCTTTCAGTAGAAGCCGGAAAACTAGGGAGTGGTATCTTCCTTCAGGTCGTAGCCTGTAAAACAGGGGGTCGTAGCCTCCTTTAAGTTGAAGCTGAAAAATTGAAGTCTATATAATAAGATAGTTGTTCTTTTCATCCAGTTATTTCTGGACAACTATTATTAAAAAGGCTTCCGTGGTTTTACCCCCAGAACTTGGGTTTCCATGTTAAAAACTGTTGTGTACGGTGTATCTTGCTGTCTTCATACATTCTAATGATGTGTTGTGATTGGTGATCAGCAACCTGCTTTTGATTAAAGTTATTAATTGTACAAATACTGATTCACCCCCCTCTCAGTATTTCAACAGACCATTCAAGGTGGTCATCACAATCGCTGCATTTTTCACTTCTTCATCTACCGCTTCCAGCTGCTCCTTGATCTGAGAAACCCTTGTAAAGTAAGACTGAATAGTCTCAGCATTCTAAATCTTCACATTCTTCAATTGGTTTCTCAGAGTCATCTTCCTGTTTATGTTCTTCCCTTCTAACAATTTGGTTAGGGTATCAAACATAGCTTTAGGTGTCTTAAGGGAGGACACCTATGGTATGAGGTGATCCTTGATAGAATCAGCAATGATTCTCTTTTCCATAACCAACTTCTTCTTATGCAAGGCCTTAGCCTCATCTCCCTTTGGAACTAGAACCTCCTCATTGATATAGGAGTCCAACATATTTTCTTCCAGGACCAGGGAGATCCTATATTTCCAGGCTCGGAAGTTATCAGCTCCCTCAAGCTTTTCATCAAGCTTGGTATGATGAGGCATCTTAAACTGAGAACCTCAAATAGAAATACAAAAGATTTAGATCTTACCAGGTCAAGATGTCGGATCTAGATTTGGAGCTAAAATCCTGTAGTGCTGGTTCAGTAGCAAATTAGGGTTTTGCTTTTTCGGAGTTCTGTCCAACCAAATGTTTTGAATTTGATCCATAACTTCGATTTTGGGAGGATATCAATCCATGATTGGGCTCACTAAAAAATTCCTCTTCTGTGAAAAGCCCTAATTTCCAACAGTAGTGTCGGGTCCAAAACTGAAAAACCTCAGAATTGGATTCTGCTTCGACAGAAAGATGCACCCTAAGGAGGAGAGTTATTCCACCTTACTTTTGCTGAAAAAATGTGGAGGAAGGTCCACAAAATAGGAATCGCTAGTTCCCACAGATGCATAGTGTCTTCTTGCCAGGTTAGCTCTGATACCATGTTAGAATTTCATCATTAAGCTAGCATTATATTAGGATCTTTAACTGAGAGAATAACAAGCACAGCAATCAAACACAAGAGACAATGAACACAGTGTTTATCCTCGGGAAACCATAAATGGTGAAAACTCCACAACTTCCTCAGAGATAGAATCAGCACCAAAAGTAGAACCCAAAACAGTAAGTGATCTCCTGACAGCAGTAACCTTCTTTCTATCTAGCCCTAGTGTCTTCTCCTTCCTCAACTATACGCTACACTTGAGTATGTATGAGTTGTTTTATAAATAGAGAGTCCAGCTCTCTATTTGTACTAATCTCGACATGACTAAAACCTTACTAGGGCTGACCTCACTAAGAGAGTCTAATAACCCTAGTGCCCTGGAACTGCAGGGACTTTAACCCTTAGACAATAGGATGGTTACCCACAATGACTTCACATGACTTGTTTACATTATAGACTTTCCCGATAGGAACATTGGGGCATGACATAACTCAAGTACATCCTGAAATAAACATCAGGTTACAATATATAAGAAATACAAGTGAAATACATTCCGAAGTTACATATACATCAACAGAAACTTATAGGTTTTAATCTATATTTTAATTTGTATAATGTATAAGTAAATAATATGTGTACATATTGAATTATATTAAATCACAAAACATATGAACTATATATATTTATTTATATTAAATACTTTAACATATAAACTATAGTAACACATTTATATTAATTATATATTATTATTATATTTACATATTTTACCATTATTAAGGTGAAAGAAGTTTATATATCATAAGGGTGTTTATAAAATATTTACCTATTTTATAAATTTGGTTAATTATTATATTTACATTTATTACAAGTATAGTATGGATGGACTATGAATGTATGGATTTTAACATAATTCCCTATAATGAAGCATGTTTTGTTGGGAGAAAGAAAATTGGAACAATTTCAATATTGTGTTTCCCTTGTGGTTTGAATTTTTTACTTTGGTGGGGTGTTTTAGAATAATCCCACTTGTTATCCATGCTTTAAAGAGTAAACATATCCCATATCCTTTAAATGATGATGATGATGAACTGGATGACAATGACAATGATGATGTTTTTGATGATGACGATGATGGAAATGATGATGATCATCATCATCATCGTCATCTTTGTCATTGTCATCATGATTATCACAATAGTCATCATCATCAGCATAATCATCATCCATGTCATCATCATCGCCACTGTCCTTGACATCATCATCATCATCATTATTGACATTTTCATCAGTTATTCATCATTACCTTTGGCATAAGAAATAACATCTACCCAAAATATGTGATTAGTGGAAAAGGGTAATGGAGGACACACACAATTTATGCATGACAAATAACAACTTATTTTTTAAGATGATCAACATTATAATTCTCATTGTATTCATCATCATTGTCATCGTCATCATCACCATCATCATCATTTATTTCATTGCCATCATAATCATTGGCAATGTCGTCATTTCCATTATCCTCATCATCCTCATCGTCATCATCATCATCATCATAATCATCATCATCATCATCATAACCATCCTCAATATCATAATCATTATCCTCATTTTCATCTTCAACATCTGGGTGTAAAACTGGATGCAAAAGTGGATAAAAACATGGATGCAACAAAAGTAGGTGCAAAAGTGAGCGCATAATGGGGTGCACCAAAAATGGATGCAAAAGGTGATGTAAAAGTGGATGCAAAAAATGATGCAATCATGGAAGCAAAACATGATGAAAAAATTGGCTCAAAAGTGGATACAACCATGGATGTAAAATTGGATACAAAATTGGATGCGAAAGTGGATGCAACAAAAGTAGATGCAAAACTAGATGCAAAAGTAGTCGTAACACCCAACGCAAAACCCGATGCAAAAATGGATGCATAAAGGGATGCAATAACTAATGTAAAATTGGATGCAAAAAAAGATGCAAATGTGGGTGCAAAAGTTGAAGCAAAAGTGGGTGTAAAAGTAAGCGCAAAAATGGATGTGAATTGGGATGTGACAAAAGTGGATGCAATAGTAGATGCAAAAAAAGACGTAAACATGGATGCAAAATGGGACGCGAAAAGGGATGAAAATGTGGGTGCAAAAGTGAACAAAAAAATGGCTGAAACAAAATGAGATGCAAAACTAGACTCAAAATAGGATGTAAACTTTGATGCAAACTTGGTGCATGAAGGGATGCAAAAAAAGAAGCAGAAGTGGATGCAAAAGTGGATGAAAACAAGGGCGTAAAAGTTGAGGAAAAATGTTAATTTTAGACCATCATCTTCGTGGGTGTTAATTTTATTGTTAACACATCCATCATACAAATTCCAACGCAAACACATGTCGAGAAAGAAATATTTTTCAATTTGAGAATGTTGAGAATGTTGGATTGCTGGCATGTCGCCTTTGCATTATTTTGGCGAATGGAATCTCGGTGGGAGGTTTAGCAATGGAAATTCGTGGAATTTCTAGAGTGACTACATGTAGAATGCCATTTAATGGGCACCCATGTGAATGGTTCAAACACCATTTCGCTGGATATGTTAAGCATTTTGACCTTGATGTTCATTGGTTGTTTCTTGTTCTTTATGGTGTGAGTGGTGTCCTAGTTTGTTTTGGTAAAATCAAGCCTAGAATTTCCATTGAGAAAGGTGGCATTAGGTGGATCTGTTATGTCTGATTTGGATACAATCATCTTTCCAAGGTATGACAAGACACTGGTTTTTTTCCCCTCCCCATTGTTGATAGTTCTAAGGTTATTTGGATATGGAGAAATATTATGATAATTTCACTTGGAAAGCAATGTGAGTGTTGTTTTCTTGTTGTCCTACTTTATCAACTATAATATTTTTTTCCACCTTATCTGAGTTGGTTGAGACAGGGTCTCGCTCATGCCATTTCTTGCTTGTGAAGGAGCATACTAGGAGAACAATTATGCTCTTTTTTGTAATAGGATTTTGGGATTTGAGAAAGCAATTTCCTATTTATTTTTTGGCGATGGACAAGGGTGGTTCTACTTCCATAAATTGTGTAATATTCCTTCTCTAGGCTGCAACACTACCCAATCTTTTTCTTTTTATTTTTATTTCTTCACTCCTAAATTAGGGGGCATGCATAAAAAAAGATAGAATTCAAATAGTTATGACGAGGGGCGAAAGATGAAATTTTATTGGTTAAGTTTCTATATTATTCTTTGCTACACTCATACCCTTAATTACTATATTGTTGTTTTTATTATAATGTTGTTAGAAAAGTGTAGCGCAAATAGTGCCTATTTATCGTAAATAACTAGATCTTGGTATTTATAATTGCAATAAAGACAAAAAAATCGGGGGGAGGGGAGATTTTTTTATATAGATATATCGGCTTAGAGAATAATGAGCCTACCGTCAATATTGTTCATGCTAGCCAATTCAATCCTTAACCCAAAAGAGCCTTGGACTATTGGTCTTGAACTTCTTCAAGTTTGCACATATACCTCTGTTATGAACTTTGGAAAAGACATATTATGTTGTTGTTTTCATACCTCTACCATGCAAACTATTTGTGTGGAAAAATACTTAATTCATTCTCAAGAACTGTGGTTGCACTATAAATACCCACTTTATCCTCTCGTCTAGGTTTTTGTACTAGGATTTGTATTTTTATTCATAGTTAGAATGAAAAACACATTTTTAGGCGTTTTTCTCACAATAAGAAAAGATACCTATCATTATATTTCATCATATATTCACAAAAATATAGGTATGATAAAATGATTCAGCTCACCGCTTTTCTATTGTCCAAAGCAGTTCAAAGGAATTTAGTTTCTCTTTGTACCTACAAGTGGTCTAATACTATTTGTTGGCATCAAAGTAGGGCATGTTATTGGGATTCTTGCATGTCAGTCATGGAAGAGGCATCTGAAACAATATGAGTAAACAATGAACTTATTTTAAACATTTTGATGTCATTTTCTTCATTCTTCTT
>LPNX010557086.1:70395-89748 GCA_001517045.1 Pseudotsuga menziesii
ATACATACATATATATGTATATGTATATATATATATACATACATATATATGTATATGTATATATATATATACATACATATGTATACATACATATATATGTATATATACATACATACATATATATATGTATGTATGTATATATACATACATACATATATATATGTATGTATGTATACATACATACATATATATATGTATGTATGTATGTATGTATGTCTATATATACATATATATGTATATATAGACATATATATATATATATATATGTGTGTGTGTATGTATGTATGTATATGTATATACATGTATGTATGTATGTATATATACATGCATACATACATATATATATATATATATATATGTATGTATGTATGTATGTATGTATGTATGTATACATACAAACATATATATATATGTGTGTGTGTGTATGTATGTATGTATGTATGTATGTATGTATGTATACATATACATACATATATATATATATAGACCTCTTCACTTTTGATGTCTCCAGGAACCCAATGAAGTGGATACCCTATTGATGTCCCCATAAATCCAATGAAGTCTCTGCACAAGAGAGATACTTGAAGAATACGGCAAGCTCAAGTTTCTCTCTTGGGATCGGGTTTTTCTGCATGTCTGGATTAGTAACCAACCAATTCAAAGCAGCCCTTACACTTTGAATTAAGATCTTTTGTGAGCAGATTTATGAAGCTTTGTAGCAATCTGGGCAGCCATGTAGCGACAGGTTTGGAGGTGTTTCGATTATGAAGTCTGAGAACATATATATGTTTTTGTAATGTGCCATTTATAAGCTCACTGAGCACTAGTCCAGTTTGGATGAGCCCTCCTCTCTTGGTTAGTCCTCATTCGTCCGTCCGTTGGACGAAACCATCTCTGAGGATGTGGGCTGTATATATGTATATATGTATATATATATGTTATACCAAAATCTCGTCCCCATCATGTTATGAAATAGGTATTCCCTTGACTTCTCCAATCCCTCAAAGTTTTTCCTAGAGAAATGAAGGTTCAAATTATCCCCTTGCAATTTTTCCCTGTGTTGAGCTGGTAACGCTCCTCTTCCATTGACAACAAGTGTTACCCAAGCCAGCACTGCTCCTGATACATGAGCACAAAGTGGTTCCACCACTCCTTCCCTCCCTGCAAGAAGCGTTACCCCCTTATCACCGCATGTTTGCTTCATTGGAGGAGCGGTGCTCGAGTTTTCAAGGCAAAAAGAGAAGTTTCGAGAGGATTCTCGAAGTTGACCTCCGTGGAGCCTCATCCCTATGGTTTAGGACCAGCTGGAGCTCGAGATCCTCCCTTTTAGGATATTATCTCCACCCCACCCATGATATCCTCAACCATACCTATCCTCCCATGCCTTTAAATACTGGCTCACCCCCCATGGGAAAAGGGAGGGAGAATTGTGTTGCATAGCCAAACTTTGTCAAAATCATTCTTGAGTCTTTGGAGGCTAGGTGAAGTTAGAGGCAAGGATCCATTGGAAGGAAATATCAACACCAAGGCATGAAGGTTGTAGTCTCTCCACTCATTTATTAATAAAAAATGTCTTTTCTTTCTCATATTTACTTTTTCATTTGTATATATTTCTTGATTCCTTGGTCACTGGCATAGATCTATAGATGATCTTCTGGTATCTTTGATCTTTTGTGTGTTTTATGTGTTTATGCAAGTATTTCCTTAGATACCTTTTGTCATAAGATAAGAATCACATCACTCCATCAAATACTGTATTCCAGGTGTTTATAGCTTCTAGGGAAAGTCTTCTAACCTTGTTGTGAACCATTTGTTCTAGATCTAAACCATTCAGACCAGAGGAACAACTTGTGTTTGTAGAAGGTGAAAAATTCCTAGCTACATTATATATATAAATATATGTATGTATGTATGTATGTATGTATGTATGTATGTATGTATATATGTATATATATACATATATGTGTGTTTATGTGTATGTGTAGAGATATGTATGCATATATACAAAAAATACATTGTCTTGTTATGCTAAAAAAAACTTGTAACTTATGCTACTGACATTGTCTTCTTCATAACATTCACAATTGTAAACATAAAGACCTGTTTATTTCCCTAGAGAGGTCCCAGAACCCTTGCCATCAACAAAGTTTTGGTTGGCTTCCACTTCATTTTTCACTCAGGATTCAAAGTCCATAGTTCCTACTTGAATCTTGATGTGAGTCAGTCTATTCGGGAGCTCTTGGATGGTGTGTGATTGATCCTGATGTCGAAATTCCTCGATAGCTTTTTTCTCCCTCTAAATCAATCTCACTTCATGGAAGTCCTCTGCAACTTACTCAAAAATTTCCCTCACTTCTCCTTTGAGTTGGTGAAGCCGACTCTTCTGAATATCCATATCATATTTAACTCTCCTTAGTCTATGTCTCGGTGCTGCTAGGCCATGCTAAGGTCTCGGTGTTGCTAGGCCATGTTGAGGGCAGCAAGGCTCACTCTCGTCGGTGGAGTTCATGTTATCAGCCTATTTGTAGAGGGGGAAATTAGCTTGAAGGATCTCACAACTCTGAATTGCTTCCTTGAGATGAATTAATTCATAGATAAGTTTATAAGGTCCCTTTCCCGTTTCATGGTTCGTGTATATACTGCAGGAATGATATGTCTCATCGGCCAAGTCACTCCTCGTCAGAACGAAAACAAGCATGTTGGCATGCAATGCTAAATTAGGTGAATGAAAACTTGTTCCTTTTATTTTTATTATGACATATTTAAAAGAAAAAGAAACGATAGCACCTATGCATCCCTCTATCTTCTTTATTCATAATCAAATCCAATTAGAAATTTCTTCAACCCTAAAATCCTGAAAAGAAAATAAATATAACATTACATTTTCTTGGGTAGGGACTGGGCATTTTTCTTTGTTTTCATAAGAAGGTTATAATGGAATATATTATGGTTATTATTGATCTTCATTTTCCTTCATTAATCATGAGATAAAAGGGAACATCATATAGAAATATAATGAAAAATTTATGGGACAAAGTAAAAAAGTTGCAACAAAGTGTATAAAGTTTGCAATTAATTTGGGGTTTGAATTGGATTCACAAACTTATTTGATATGAATTCTTTCTGTGTATTTCATTATGCATTTTAACAGTGCAAGTAAGGCTCGTGGACCCTTCAAAGAACTTTAATTCTCATGGAGTTGGAAGTGTGGAATGGAAAGAGACAGTAGAAAGTTGGGAGCTTAAACAAGAATAAAATATGCTTCAAATGACAAGTGGAGGTAGATATGTTGATGGAAAAGAAGACATGGAGGACATGGGTTCTGATGGGGAAGACCTCCTAATGTATGCTACTTTTCACAATTCATGGAGTGGAGCAACCTCCTTTACTAATGCTTTAAGATACAATCTAAAAATATAATATTTCTTTGTTAATTTTTCTCAGCTTAATCTCAAGTTTTCGGAGTGGTGAAATTTTACAATAATTGTTTTGAAATTAGATCATTATGTATTGATTGGTATCTATATGTGTGATAAGTCTTTATTTTCTTGAATTGATTGGTGTATTTTCTTGTGTACTAGGCTTGATGATGCACGACAACCTTTAAAAAAGATTGTATTAGATTTTTATCATTTAATCATTATGATCTAGGATCTTATATGAGAGAATAACATGGACAGCAATAATCACAAGAGACAATAGACACAAAGAGTTTTCCTCAGGGAAACCATAAAGGATAAAACCCCACAACTTCCTCAGAGATAGAATGAGCACCAATGGCAAAAGTAAAACCCAAAAACACAAATATGATCTCCGACAGTTGTTCTCTCTCTCACTTGTGCGAGCTCCTCTTCTCTCACTCATGCGCTACAGTTGAGTGAGTGTGTGTTGCAAATAGAGAGTATCACTCTCTATTTATACTAGTTTCCAACTTGAAAATTACTTACCAGGGCCGACTTCACTAGGAGAGTCTAATAACCCTAGTACCCCTCAACTATGGGCACTTTCCCCCCCCAATCAACAAAGGAGGGTTAACCTCTCTAACTTTACAGGACTTGATTACATTAATGGTTTTCTTGATAGGAACATCGAGGTACAATGAAAAACAATACATAAGATATACAAGTGAATACATTCCGAAGTTACAAATACATCAACACTCCCTCTTAATTAGGAAGGTATTCTCTTGACACAGTTAATCAACACAAGTCTTCATCACAGGATCATCATTTAAGATGGATCATCATCAAACTTGGATCATCATCGGACTAGATCATCATCATCATCATCATCTCTGCTCCCACTATCTTGAGAAAATTGTGATATCTCTCAGTTCTACTCGTCATAGGAATTTCTATAGAGCTAGCCCTTTTTCATGTTAGTTGTAGGCCTAACCTCCATGTAGGTCTTCTTCTTCAGCGCTTATATCATCAGAATGGTAGGACACACATACTACCATCCGAGAAAGGCTCCAACACTTATATCCACCAACATGGTAGGACACACCTACTACCATCTGGGAAAGGCTCCAACACTTACATACACCAACATGATAGGACACACCTAGTACCATCTGGGAAAGGCTCAGCACTTACATCCACTGGCATGGTAGGACACACCTACTACCATCCAGGGAAAGGCCTTAGCACTTACATCCATTGGCATGGTAGGACACACCTACTACCATCTAGGGAAAGGCCCTGTCACTTACATCCACCAGCATGGTAGGACACACCTACTACCATCCAGGTAAAGGCTCTGCACTTACATCTGCCAGCATGGTAGGACACACCTACTACCATCCAAGGAAAGGCTCTGCACTTACATTCGTCGGCATGGTAGGACACACCTTCTACCATCCGAGGAAAGGCTTAGAACTTACATCTGGCCATGAGAGGAACCAATCCTACCACCATGTCATAAAGGCACAACACTTGCATCTGACCATGGGAGGAACACTTACATCTGACAATGGGAGGAACCAATCCTGCCACCATGTCAGAAAGGTACATCACTTACATCTGACCATGGGAGGAACCAATCCTTCCACCATGTCAGAAAGGAATAACACTTACATCTTACCATGGGAGGAACCAATCCTACCACCATGTCAGAAGGGCTCATGGACTCATCACTTCCTCTTGGAAGGAACCTCGATCTGGAGAACACCAAGCTTCTCCCTGAAGTACTCAAACTTCACTCTGGCTAATGGCTTGGTCAACACATCAGTTATCTGCTCATCTGTCGCAACATACTAGAGCTTCACTGCTCCTCTCTGCACCATATCCCTAATATAGTGATATTTGATCTCGATATTCTTTGACTTGTCATGGAACATCGGGTTCTTCGACAACTTCACACAACTATGGTTGTCGCAATATATACAAGTAGAATCCAACTGGAGATCAAACAAAGCAGATAGTAGCTTCCTCAGCCTCACTACCCCACAACTAACTGAACAAGCTACAACATTCTTTGCTTTGACTGTACTCAATGCCACGCAGGACTGCTTCATGCTAAACCAAGAGATCACACCTGATCCCATACTGAAGCAACACCCTGAAGTGCTCTTCCTATCAATGGCACTTCCTGACCAGTCTGGATCCACATAACCCTCTAGGTTAATCTTCTGATTTTCCTCATACTTGAGCCCATAATCAACTATACCTTTCAAGTACCTCAGAATATTATTTGCAACAATCAAGTGAACATGTCTTGGATCTGTCAAGAATTGGCTCAATGTGTTCATAGCAAACCAAATATCTGGTCTTGTATTCATTAGGTACATTAAGGACCCAATCATCTGATGATACATCGCAACATCAACCGATTCTGATGAGGCATCACTCAATAGCTTCATGTTCAATGCCATAGGTGTGGTCATGGCCTTGCAGTCCATCATACCGAACCTCTTCAGGATCTCTACTGCATACTTCCCTTGTCCCAAGGAAATTCCATCTGCATTCTGCCACACCTCCATGCCTCAAAAGTAGTCCATCATATCCAAGTCTTTCATCTCAAACTCGGAAACACGTATCCTTCTTTCAACTTTAATGAGTTCCTCTTTTCTGTCACGAACAAGTCATCAACATATAATAGGAGCATCAGTGGTCTTCCACCTTCAACCTTGAAGTAAAGGTTGGAATATGCTTTACTCTCAATAAATCCTAGAACCATAAGTAAGCTGTCCATCCTGTCATATCATGTTGAACCTCAGGATCTTCTGCAGTCACTCCCTCTGAAACGGAGCATCATTCTCCCTTTGCCTTTCGTACTCTATGCATTGAAACATTATGTATTGGAGTGACAAGTAGCTTCCTCTGCTACTAATATTCTATGTATCCATCTAGGGTCATTGGATACCAAGATCCTCTATCTTGAACCTTTTCAACAGTTCTTCTCGCACCCATCTGTGAGCTTGTCATCCTCTATAGGATTTCATTTTCAACCTTGTAGCAAAGGTTAATATCTTCATCCCTCTAGGTGATCTTCAAGCTCCTCATGTATGTGTTATCCCATGGGTGTCTTCTGAGCTCGTACAAGGCCTCCTTTAATTTGCACACATGAGTCTGCCTATCATGTGCCTCAACTCTCACCGGCTGCAAATGTCTCTTCATAGTCTATGCCTTATTTCTGTGAGAGGCCTCATGTTACAAATCTTGCCTTGTATCCCATGATGTTGTCATCTATTGCATGTTGGATATTGTATATCCATATGGAAGATACTACGGACTTCCCTTCATGTCTCGATATCGCATCCTAGACATCATTCTTCTTGAACTGGTGCAATCCTTCCCTTTATTCTTGGTTATTTCTTCATAGCTGGAAGGTTCTGCATCAATGATGTCACTCAACAGTGTCACATAACTACACTATATCTGATACCTACCTCTTTCTTTGAAAGTATCGTCATATTATTCTTCATGAACTGTCGTCACTTGTTTTTCAGAACAAGTCTCATCCTTCTTTTCTTGTAGGCGATTATACGTGATCTTTCCTATGAGTCAAATGCATTAGTTGTATGGTTGAAAACATTTCATAAGGCATATTCATAATGTCAAATTCTTATGCATAAAGATATAATCATGCAACTATTTTAGCCAATACAACATTCATCTCACAGAAACTTTGTAGATGCCTTCCATCTCTACCATGACATCATTGAGATTGTGCACTAATCCAATATGTCAGCAAAGGGGTTTCATTCTAGATAAGTAGCAATGGATAGTTTTATAGCACCATGAGCTACTTACCCATCACATTCATATTATTAGTATACTGTCATTATTGCAAGCATTCTATCATGCATAACACATCAACTAAATATAAACAAATGCATAACAAAATAATATCATGAAATGACAATTGAATACTTATCTTTATTCATTTCGTGGGTAGACTCCTTCTTGACCCTTCAGCTTCATCATCTTCTTCATTCATAACAACATCATTTCTTATCCAAATGCTAAGATGGATAAGAGGTTCTTCAAGAGTTGAGTCCTTCATATTCTTCATCGCTTAAGGGATCTTCTTTGGATCGTGAGAGCTTGATCTTCAGTTGCTCTCATTTTCTCTTCTCCTATTATGAGTCGAGCTTTTTCTTGTGTGCGTCTTCCCAGAGTCTGTTGAAGGTAATCACTTCCTTTTGGCACACATTCATCAAATGAATGAATCCCATGATCATGGGAGGAAATTCAAGGTGGTTATAACAATGTCTTATTCTTCTTTGATTGCTTAGTAATAGAATCAAACACTTCCTTTTGGTGTCTTCAAGGATGACACATGAGGGATGAGATGATATTTAATAGAATCTGCAATGATTCTCTTGGTTCTAGCCTTATCCTCATCTCCCTCTGGATCTTATAACTTCTTTACTGAAATACTAATCTAAGTCAATTTCTTCAAGGATCACAGAGTTCCTATACTTCTTTCGATTTATATTCTTCCCTGCAAAATGGCTTGGTCAAGGAATCAAACATCCCTTTAGGTGTCTTTAGGGAAGACACTTGTGGTATAAGGTGATGCTCTTGGCCTTGACTAAGTTCTTCTTGTGTAAGGCTTTAGCCTCATCTCCCTCTGGAACTTGAACCTCTTCACTTATGTAGGTGTCCAATTCATTTTCTTCAAGAACCAATGAGATCATATACTTCCATGCTTGGAAGTTGTCATCTTCACCAATATTGTCATCAAGCTAGTGTGATTAGTCATTTTGAAATGAGAACCTCAAATGTAGATAAGAAAAGATTAGATCTTACCGATTTGAGGTATCCGTCCTGGTTCCGGATCTAGCTGATCTAGGGTTTGTTAGAGAAACCCTAATTTTCAAAACTTGGAATATTTCAGATCTGATTGGATAGAAAGATGCACCTCCTCAAGGTGAGTTGAGAAGCCTACTCATTTTTCCAAAACTGTGATCAGAACTACAAAATATCTGATGCCCTAGTTTTCTTCAATTTCTTCTACATAATTGCCTTATATTGTTTCTACATTATCTCCAAAAGTACTCCTCCTTTATGTTAGAAACTTCATACTAAGGTATCCTCATCTGTCCTCTTTCCAACACCGTAGGTTTGAGCATAATTTGTTTCACCAATTGGAACTTATGAGGGTTTTCCCAAGGTGAATTTTTTCAGGACTGTTCAGTATAGAGAACTTGTACATACTGCCACATGTCATTGTTTAACCTTCAGGGTCTGAAACATTTACCATCGAAAGTACGGTCTATGCCCTATCTAGAAAATATTGAAAAATTTCATTTGGACCTTTGTATCCCGAGATATAGCAATTTTACCAATGTTTCATGTTTAGGGATGAATCCTGGGAGTGGTTGGAACCCTGATTTGGAGGAATCATATCTCCCAAAATATAGAAAAAATGAGGCTAAAAGTATTATAATGTGTTTAGCACAAATTTTTGGCTTCTTATCCTTCTCCAATCTCGAGATATAGCGAATGTACCAAAACTACTAGTTTTAGTATTTTAGGGTTTTCTGGTCGGGGATCAAATTAGGGTTTGACTTTCCTAGAGTTTTACCCAACCAAAAATTTTGATATTGGTCTCTAAATTTAGATTTTGAGGAGAGAAATCCTATGCTAGGATCACTAAAAAATTCATCTTCTATGAAAAGACCTAATTTCCCGCAGCAGTGACTGAAAATGCACGGAATCAAATTCTGCTTTGATAGAAATATACGCCCTTCAGTGGAGAGTTAGCCTAGCCTCTTTTGTTGATGATCTATGGAGGGAGACCCAAAAAGTAAGAATCCATAGCTTCTGTAGCTGCATAATGTCTTCTTCTCAAGTTAGCTCTGATACCATGTTAGATTTTTATCATTTAATCAATATGATCTAGAATCTTATCTGAGAGAATAACGTGCACAACAATAATCACAAGAGACAAGAGACACAAAGAGTTTTCCTTGGGGAAACCATAAAGGAGAAAACCCTGCAACTTCCTTAGAGATAGAATGAGCACCAATGGAAAAAGTAAAACCTAAAAAGACAAAGATGATCTCCGACAGCTGTTGTCTCTCTCACTTGTGTGAGCTCCTCTTCTCTCACTCATGCACTATAGGTGAGTGAGTTTGTGTTGCAAATAGAGAGGCTCACTCTCTATTTATACTTGTTTCTGACTTGACAATTACTTACCAGGGTCAAATTCACTAGGAGAGTCTAATAACCCTAGTTCCCCTCAACTGTGGGGACTTTTCCGCCCCGATCAACAAAGGAGGGTTAACCTCTATGACTTTACATGACTTGATTACATTAATGATTCTCTCAATAGGAACATCAGGGTACAATGAAATAAAATACATAAGATATACAAGTGAATACATTTCGAAGTTACAAATACATCAACATATTGTGCCTCTTCCTTCGACTAAGCTCACTTCGTACAAGATTGTGATTATTGTTCAACTCATAAATGTGGGATTTTTCTTTCAATACCGAGTATCGACTCTTTCCAGTGATGCATATCCACTTTGGTTGGTCCTAGTTATATGTGAGGTCTGGTTTTTCGCGTCATGGATTCTTGACCAGTTTCCTAAATGGATTCCCATTAATCGAGAAACATGTATTGATAGAATTTCATTGAGGTTAGTTTACCATGTTGAGTGTTATTAATAAATTTGCAATCCTGAGAATTTAGCTTAAAATGTGGCCATATCTCTTTTAGGATTCTATACAAGAAGCCACTCATTCAAGGATGATGAAACACCCAGCATGTTTATTATAGGAACCTTGTGGCGAGATTTGAATTTATTCCTTTTCAATTATGCATGTTTGACAAAGAAGGAGAGGCAACTCAGTTGGTTGGTGTTGTTATTTTTGTCAGTGCAGGGGACCCTATAAAGGAGCCTCCTCTTATCACAACAAACAATGTTATGTCTATCCTTTCTATGGATTATCCTATTGATAAAGTTTCATGTTATGTTTTTTATGATGAAGCAACAATGTTGGATTTTGAAAATCTTTTAGAAACCTCGAAATTTGCATGGAAGTGGATGCCATTTTGCAAAAGTACAGTATCGATCCTAGGCCTCTTGAATTCTATTTTGCCCAAAAGATTGATTTTTTGAAGGATAAAGTACAACCTTCCTTTGTGAAAAATGCAAAGCACTATCTCTTCCATGTTTTTGGATTCAAATTACAACAACTTTATATCTCTTCCATGGAATCAAAAGTTGTGAATCTTCAATCTTTTTTTACCTTGATTCAACTTCTCTTCCCACATATGGAACTGAAATTAGGTCATAGAAGGAATCTGGAAGTTCGATTTGAGAAGCAATAATTTTTGAAGTAGAAAAGAATACACACACCTGAAATCCCACTTTCAAGATAGTTAAGAAAATATATTAAAACATTTAAAGGAATTAATGAATAAGAAAAAAAGGAATACAATGTAACAATTGTTATAAGATTCCAGAAAATGATATTACCTACAACAATCGCATGCCCACACTCCAAGTTCAATATCCTTATCAACTTGCTGAAAAGGGGGCAATATTACAGAGTTGTATCTCAAAATGCATTCAAAACCTCTGTTATTCTCCTTACTATAAATCTAAAACAAAAAATTGTAATGAACCATGAACAGTTTTACATCAAATGCACTAAGCAATATTAAAAGTAAAATCAGTAGGTGCCAATATAACAAGTGGTGGGAAAACATTTGGAAATAGAAGGCCCTGCCATCTGTATGGTGTGACATTAAGCACTTCTAGCATCAAATTCTTGGACGAGTTGCAATTTTGATTCACATTTCTAATGAATTGCATCAATGAGTTAAATATTCTTTATACTTTCATACTAAATATTGATGGATAAGTAGTAGGAACTTACATACAGTTTGAGGAAGGAAATAATGGAGGCTAAGTATACACTTAAATGCAAGTTTGAAAACCTATCAGGATTAATTATTCTATATGTTATGTTTCATAATTAAAAGGATAATATAATTGTATTATTGGTTATTTCCATTAGGCTTACAATGACCAACATTCAGTTTTTGCGTCCTTATTTTCCAATTCTTAATATAGACATTTTCATATCTAGATTTTCATACATATTATATCATTTATGTAAAGAAATTTTCTTTGCATGAGTTGTTGTTTACAGTAAATGATCATTGAGTTGATCTCAATATTGGTCAAGTTTCAAGCAGGGCTTCATCCAATTAAAAAAAGTAGAACATAAATGCTTATTTTCTCAATAATACCATATTGAAGATAGTGAAATAA
Source organism: Pseudotsuga menziesii (assembly GCA_001517045.1). Lineage (NCBI taxonomy): Eukaryota > Viridiplantae > Streptophyta > Pinopsida > Pinales > Pinaceae > Pseudotsuga > Pseudotsuga menziesii. Next base: position 82,136 of record LPNX010557086.1, read on the forward strand.
GATGATAATTCATATTTCATCTGATAACTTAAATTAAAAAATTATGTCTTCTAGGCATGGAGATTTTCTATAGTGAGTATTGTTGTGAAGACACCTATGAAGGGGAATATGTAATGTGATGTATTTTGATAAGTAAATGAATCACCATGCCACACAAATCTGTAATATTGCAAAATCTCCTTCCTCTCATAGTCAAATTGCAATGAATACATATTAAACATAAAATATATAGAGGGAAACTATATAAGCAATTCCTAAGAAATGAGATTGCATACTACAAAGAGCCACTCAGGTTTAACAACTATATAACACGGATTTTAGATGGCACATCGACATGGTACAATGACATAGTTGCATCAATGGTAATTTCATATGAAAAATACGGGCATAGTTAGAGGTAGTAAACTTTGTAGAGCTCTATCTTTACGAAAAATGACAAGAGTAACATATTTTTTCTTGTAGAACTGAGACCACATGAGCTCCTATTTAGATAAGAGTCATCCATATGTCATTGAAACCATTAAGGGAATTTTCCTACATATCACCTCTTTTTATGGGAAACATGCATGTAACGTGTGAGAAGACTACCACATTCTATGGGGCATCCTCCTTTATTGCACAAGAAACATTAGGGATGTGTCCCTAGGAGTGGGATGGGTTCCCACGCAACATTGGTTTGGACCAAAAATAAGCTGCTAGAAGAGAAGACAATGCACGCAAGAAATTTTGTTTATTTTGATTGAACTGTTTAGAAGATGTAATGGTGAATTTAATTGCTAATGAGAGATGCTCTTGATGCATCTTTTCATGAGGGAAATGACCAACTCCAAAGCAAATGCTTGTGATACCTAGAATCTAGTTAAAACAATAAAGTTTGTCTAACACGAAGCATGACACTAAAGGCATGAAAAATTTCCCAACCATAGACCATATAATGACGAGTCTAACTTTTCATAATTAAAAGAAATAATGATACCATACATATTTTGAAATTAACTTTGACTAGTATTGCTAATTTTATTTCTTCGTCATCATGCAATTTTTTGTAATGTAATCAAGATATGTAAAATTTTGTATTGATGTCAAGGAATTTGGAATGGAGTTTTTTTGTACAAGAATGTGAACTGTACATAATAGTAAACTAGATATACAATTTATTTCAACAACAGAAAGAAGACATGCTGAAGAGGTGCTACCATTGAAAAAATGTGGTCTACTTTTTTATAAATACAAATGTAGCAAAATCCATCATAGTAGCTACCTCTCAATCACATCCCTTGAGATTTTCCTCCAAATCCCTTTTCTTTATGTGAAAAAACAACATTACAAATGCAATACATCACTGTATTTACATAAAAAAGGATATGTAAGCATAATATTGTTAAGTTTTTATTTTTCTTATCTCTACATTGTCATATTTTTTCATTCAACTTATGTTGTTGTTTCGGTATGCTATTATCCAAGGGTAGAAAAAGGAATAAAAAATTGTTTTAGCAAGATAAAGATAATAGAAACAAAATAACCAATTGGCCACTCTTTAAAGGAGAGACATATTTACATATAGAAAGCACAAATAGTCCCTAAATGAAGGAATAGATGTATTGAAATCGCATATAGATTATAAAAAGGATGTTGAAAACGTTTAGAGAAAGGATAATGCAAAACAGGCTGATACAAATAGCCTAACACTATACAAGAAGGGTTGTTATTTTGTTTTAATGAAATTTCCATTCTTAATATCTATTCATTTGATCATCTAAGCATTCTTAAAATTTGGAATTTATAAAAATTGGGTGAACCTATTTCATTGTGCATAACTCAATTGTCAAAATGTGTTTTGTGTAGTAGTAGCCTTTTACTTCTATCTTAGTTGAATTGACAAATCCTTGCAAACTTAAATCATAAGTATTTTTAACAGATTCTGAACAAAAAAGAATGTAGCAAATGAACACACATCTAGACCACTAAATGCATAAGTTTAAAAGTACATATGGGTAGCACAATTGGCATAAACGTCACAATTGGTCATAAGTTTAATACTTTTAACCAATTTGAAAAGTTTTATTAAAATGGATGAAATTGTTATTGCACAACCCTACGATTAGCATTTCATAATGCAAAAAGAGCATGTAAAAAATATTTTATTTATATAAGTCAATTGCAAACCATTGTATGGAAGTAATCTATTTTGATGTGAAAGTTATTAGGCAAAAAGAACGACAAGATATATATATTGTCTTATTTGGAAGAAGGGGAAAAGGGTGTTATTTACTCAAAACCAAGTGCACATAAAGGAATTTATTTGGTGCTAAAATTTATGAGGAAAGAGGAATTGGAAGGAAAGAGGTGGCATTGGAAGAAAAATAATTTGACAATTGTTTGTAATCTTTATTCATTTAAGGACCAATAACATAGTAATTTCATAGAAATCACGCATTGCTACAAATTCCTTGTATGCTTATGAAATTAATATCACATCCCTTGCTTAGTATCTATGTCACCTCGCTTGTGCAAAGGGTGAGAGTATAATGTACATTGTGGAATGAAATGTTAACATATCACAACAAAAAAGGTCCAAAATTGCATCATTGAAATGCAAGTGCATTGGAAATCATTAATTGGACATGACTTGTTTAATATCTATGTTAGCTCACTTGTGCAAAGGGGGAGAGTATAGTGTGCAATGTGGAATGAAATTTCAACATAGCACAATGGAAAAGGTCCAAGAATACATAATTGAAGTGAAAGTACAAGCTAAGTAATGTTGTATTGGTAAAATAGTAAAAACTGAACAAAAGTAAGAGTACTTGTGAAGCTAGGGAATGTTGGATATAGTGTTGAATCAACTTCATATTCCCTCTAGTACAAAACTCCAATGAATCCTATAATCAAAAAGTGCATCATTGAAGGGACAATTCAATCTAAGTAATGTTTCCTTTGAAAGTAAATGGTAAAATATGTTGGCAAGATAGTAAGAAATTGAACAGAACTAAAAGTATATGTCAATATAGGGAAAGTTGGATATGGTGTGCTAGGTCAAGTTCCTCTTCTAGCTAATATAAAACTCCAAGAACCATAGGACAAGTGTCAAATAGTTAAGTGCACTAGAAAAATAGATTATAACAGTTTATGGCACAAGGAAACAATTAATGAGAAGACGAAAGAAGCTAAATTTGAAAAGAAAAAAAGATAAAACTATTGCTAACTTGAACATAAGCAATCACTAATTGGAGTAGTTTAATACTTTTAACCAATTTGACAAGTTTTATTAAAATGGAAAAAATTGTAACTGTAGAATACCATCCGATTGACATTTCATGATGCAAACAAAGCATGTAAAAAATGTTTTATTTATATAAATCAATTTCAAACCCTTGTATGACAACAATATATTCTAATGTGAAAGTTATTAGGTAAAAAGAAAATCAAGCTATAGTTGCCAGGTTCTTTGGAAGAAGGGGAAAAAAGGTACAATTTATTCAAAACCAAATCCATATAGAGGATTTTATTTGGTACTAAAATATATGAAAAATAGTTTTGTAAGAGATTAGGGAACGACACAAAGAAGGATACATTTTTCACAAAAAAGACTACTCCGCAATTCTAAATATATCCAATTTGCAAAAGTTGAAACAAAAGGTTAAGTTTATATGACTAAATAGTTGGAGGAATACAAAAAAAACAAAAAATTATATATACTAAGGTAATTTTAGGCACAAAAATGATGTATACATATTTTGGTAATTTACATAAGAATAATTAAAAAATGATTATTTCTAGAACAAAGTTATGGTAGCATAACAAATAAACTTTAATTGCGTTGGAAGTAGAGTTTTCCAAGAAGAACCAAGTAATTATAATGGAGTTATTTTAACAAGTTTATATTTTTATGCATTAATAAAATACTGTAAATATAAATGAGTGAAATGAATTAGAGGAAAGGTGGGGATATTTTTATAGGCATAAGTTGGCAGTAGGTTTTAATTTCATATGTTATTTTTCTAGGAAGATGTATTCTCTTCAAAGTATATCTTTTTCGAGGAAGGAAAAAGTGTTGTTATCCCTTCCTTTGATATGGATAACCTAACTTTGATCTAGAAGACCCTTGAACTAAGTCATGGTCTCATGGATACAACTATGGAAACATTTCATCCCTTTAGAAACAACACACCTATACCCCTCCCAGAATAGTTAACAAATCAATGATTCTGTATCCAAAAGGATACCTTTATAGAAGTTTGTACAATAAACGAATTAACAATTCCCTCCCCCAAAGGTTTCCTTCGTAGATATTTGTATGCACTCTAATCTTACATAGAGTCCACATGCCCCTCCATAAATCTTGTAAAATAGAATATGGAACATAACACAAAAGGTAAAGGCATGTGGATAAAGAAAATTAGCATTCCTATAAACAATATATTTAATTTACTCTCCCTATTCTCTTTTAATTGGTTCATTTCCTGCATGATGCGCCTAGGGAGATATAACCCAAGTGTGACTATTATTATTGTATTATTATATATATTAATTAAAATATAATGAAATGGAAAATACACTTACTAAACTTACCATATTCTTACTCATTATGCTAATGCTCATAGGGATTATAAGAAGCTAAGTACTTTAATGATTTAGTGAGAGGAAGAGTAGGGGTAACCTTACTTCAATGCCTTGGAAGGGTGGAATAATTCAATGATTGAATCTTTAACCAAAACTACATAAGTGCCTTAATTATAATAGACTTCAATCTAATATATGGAAGGGGAGAAACCAACCTACGTGAGAATGCATTGGTGCTACATGTAATTAATTCTATGGAATGCTTTTGATCGATTTACTTTTTATACAAAGGCCTTGTTATGCCCCTTTTTCACTAAGTGAATTGTCTCATTAGTTGTTTTGATTGCATCTCGAACATCTCAACATTTAAATGAATTAAAAGTTCATCTTGTACTAAAGTTATATTTCCTCTATTGATTTTTTTTAATAATCATACAATTTTAAACAAAATTAAAATCATTAATACAATATCCTTCACATATAACTTTTGAAAGCAATGTCATACCATCATAAGTTTTTCCACCACGTTTTACATGGTGTCCTTTACTTTCCACAAATAAAATGATTTTTTCATCCCAAAATATTGGTCTTATGGCAATCCTATAAGATGACTTACTTCCACCAACATAATTATGATTGACTATCAAGACATAAGCCTTGAGTACATTACCAACACATGAATTATTGATTGGTGACCGAGGCAACACATGATTGATTGGTGACCGAGGAAATCACCCTTAAGTACATTACCAACACATGAATCATTGATTGGTCATCAAGACATCACCTTTTATTTGGACATTTACATATATATATAGGAAGAAGTAAGCATATCTTTTGACATTTATTTTAAAACATGCCAAAGGTTTGAGTTATTTAACATATGACATGAAGATCTTGTTCTCTGCACAAAAAGTGTGTCTATATTTTTGTGCATCTATGGCATGGAAACAAACATGAACTATAATAAGGATCTCATGGTGGGAATTATATAACAACTTTATACACATTATGGAGGTATAAATTAGTTTAAAACCTAGAGTATTTGAATCATGAGACTCAATCTTGATTCCAAACAAAAACATAAACAAGATGTTCCAATAAATATGCACCAATGCAAATGCTTTATGGTATCTACGTAGTTGTGCAAGTGCCTTTTAAGATTCATATAGTTGCAAAAAAATGACATCAAGAGAGTTTCCATGACCAATAATAAGAAGATATGAAATCCTCCACTATGAATTACAAATTACAACCCAAGAAATAAATTAAGTGTGTGTTACAAATTACACAGTTTGTCATGCCATTCATGTCCTTGTCTTATGCAATGGACACAAATTTCATCTAATCCCAATGCCCACCTCAGTATTTACAGAAAAACCATTACCATCTCAGAAATTTCCATTATTGCTCTGCTTATAACAAGCTGTAAACAATATGAAATCCACTCATTATAGCCTCTGATATACAAATTAACAAGTTTATTTTTTAAGATAGGTGTTGGAAAATGACTATCTAAACTTGAACTATCTATTAACTATTTGATATTATTGCAAATAGGAACTAATTAAAAAAATTTCTTCTAGACAGATTAATATTTGGAGAAGGAGGTGTGCTTTCGTAGACCGAAAATTCAATCTTTTTTCTTGTAATGCCCATAAATTCATCAATGTAATTATTTGCACACCTAAAACTAAAACTATTATTGAAGTTGCTTCTATGGAAATAATTGCAAAAACAGTCAACACCTTGGTTCTAGCAAGGAATACTTATAAATAAGGGGGTTTGATGCTTGCAAGCTTGTCTGAAGCACTACAAACCATTATTCACAAATATGTTCCAAAAGCTTTACCGAGTGGAGTAGCAATAGGTCTGGAAGGCGAGGTGACAAGATTGTCATCATCTTCAATTGGTGTTTTCTCAATTGTGTAATTTGAAGTCTATAGAACTGGGTTTCAAAGAGAAAATCCAAAGCATGTAATGTTATTCAAAAGTTTATACAATCAAAGGAAGTCCTTAAACTTTTGTGCTCAAAAGCGGAAAAAGAGATTAGCTTTTCAATGGAAAAACACTATGTATAACATTCTTTGGTTTTACAGTACTTTATATAGTTAGCATGAATTGAAGAAATGTTTGCAATTCAAACAACTAAGATTGCAAATAATATTGGCTAAAATGAAACAAGTTCTAGCTATAAATTGATACATAAAATTTGAATACGTTTAACGGAACTAAAAAGAGTTTGCCACAAATTTGTTATACAGTGGTTGTAAAAATCCACAAACTTGAGAGCTATCATTTGCTAAAAGAATATCTTCCCGACTAAAAATTGCTACATCGGTGATTGTAAAAAGCCCCAATTTGAGAGCTATGATTTTCTAGAAAGATAATACTCCCAGCCGCAAATTGCTACATCAATGGCTGTAAAAAGCCACAAATTTGAAAACTATGATTTTACTAAAAATAAAATATTTCGACTCCCAAATGAAAAATGCTACATAGAATCTGAATTTGAATCCCACTCCCAACTACAAATTTCTAAATAAAATGCAGCACAAAAAAAATTAAAAAGCCACAAATTTATTATGTGGTAACTGTAAAAAACTATAAATTTGATACACTATAGCTATAAATTTCATGGGGGTCTTGGATTCTGAGTAAATAATGGACCTTAATATTGGTCTTAGAGAGGGTTTCTTTAGTTTGAGATGACAGTTTATGCCTTGTTGATCCAGGTGGATCATCTCAAAGCCGATAGAAGTTAAAGTCTTCAAAAAAGAAATAAATGCTTACAAAATGAAAGAGCTCTCAACATCTTTCCAGCGATGCTTGTTTCGTGAAAAATGACCTTCGGACGCAGAAGATATTCAGGTTTAAAGTTTCATCAAAGATGGTTAAAGTGGTTTAAAAATAGTGAAAATGGTTAAAAAAATGTGTTTTGGGGGCTATGGGAATTGAACCCAAACCTTGTAATAATAAGGCCACCATGACCCCATAAGTTTGGAAAAAGGGGGTGGTCAAGTGCTTACTCTTGGTGTTTAATTATTATG
>LPNX010557086.1:90038-114244 GCA_001517045.1 Pseudotsuga menziesii
TGAGGTGGAAGCAGCTGGATACTTTTTTAAGGTGGGAATTGAACCCAAACCTTGTAATAATAAGGCCACCATGACCCCATAAGTTTGGAAAAAGGGGGTGGTCAAGTGCTTACTCTTGGTGTTTAATTATTATGCCACAAACCACATTTGAACTATGGAGAGATTGTAATATGGTATACAAACCATATTATATCAAACATACCACGAAACTATGCCACTGAAATGTCAAAACAAACTATATCTTTATCCAAGGTCATGCCACAAAGAGATTGTATGCAAGTGGTAATGTCAAAATTTATTCCAAATCACATATGTTATAACCATATAACATAAAAAAATGCCATCGTTTGAAATATGGAATAATGTGGTAAGGTTTAAATATGCCACCGCCCACAAAACAAGTAACGGTGGAGAGGTCCTGGGGTAAATCCTCAGGACCTCTCCCCACATAATGCAAAGACTCTGCCATTGTTCCACGGGTCCTCCATTGAGGTGGAAGCAGTTGGATACTTTTTTAAGGTGTAAGTACGGGTATGCTATAAAAAGCCACGAGTTTCTAAGCCACGGGCATGTTCAGAAATCAAAGTTCGGGTTTTTCATAACATAGAAGGCCGAAGCTAAACACTCAAAATTCAAAACTAAGTGCTACATAGATTCTGAGGTGGAGTATGGGCACAGTTCCCAATACAAATTACATAACATTTAGTATTTTGTCTTTTTATGCAGATTGGTTGTCTCGAATTGCGTGCCAAAGGAGCCCTCAAGTGAACAGGATCGAGTTTATACTCATTTTTCTTGATTTTTCGAGAGTAACACAGTGGTGTAGTCTATTTCTATGTCTGAGTGATAGAACTCGGAATTTTTTCCAGAATACACATTTTGTAAGCATTTGAAGATTTTATCTATCAACCTTCCCATTTGGAAGTGGCCCGGAGACATAGCCAGGGGGTCTGGTGAACTCCGTTATCAGTTCTTGTCCATTTATGTTTTTCTTACATGTTTATGTGCTTATGTGCTTAATGGATTCTCTTTATTTATGCATTTTAAACCATGCCTATGAGTAATTGACATTTAACATTTCACATGCAAATAATGGTTATAAAGATCCTTAAGTAATTTTCAGATCAGTTGTAGAACGTGGTGTCGTAAATATCACTAAGAAGGCCCCGCTTCCTCCATAATCTATGGAATAACTGGTCAAACGCTTTTTTAAAATAAGACTTAATTGCAAAAAACAAAAAGTTAAGGAAATCAAATTCCAAAGGCCAACTAAGAGAAACAACAATAAACACTCAACAAAAATACCTACATATAAGCCACCAACAAACCTACTCTTCCAAAGAATTGAAACTCAAAGTGATGAAATCCCTATGTTTGAACTTAGTAATCTATAATCAAATAAATTGTGTTACTTTGATTGGCACGACTGGCTCACTAACCTTGCATTTGGTTTGGGTAGCCATATGTACGCTTGGATAATTTCTTGGGTGCGAGGTGAATCTACCCTCCTAAGATACCAGAATTCTATGAGTTGCTTTAGCAAGGAAAAACAAATTTTTAATAGTCCACTATATATGGTTCATAGGCGGGGGCAGGAGATGCACCAACACTTATGGTGTGAAATACCAGTCCCCCCCTTCTCCGTTTGTGTACCCAAGGCCTTATTAATTCAAAATGATATATCTTTTACCCGCTCATAATTCGGTTGATCAAATGGATGGATTACCAACTGATCTCAGATCACATTCGACCCATCAATGCCTATCTTTTAACCCTTGATCTCCTAAAATTCCCTCTCTAATTGCTTGAATCCTCTAGGGTAATATAATAAATGTATCTTGAAGAAGTGAAGAAAATTTATTTTCATGTTAGTATCCATATCAAGAAGTCTCCTGTCCATGGGCTCGGATGGGCGTTCATCTGCAACCCTTCCTCCCTTGTTTGTGTCCCTGGGTTCAATTCGATCTTGGTTTCCATCCCAAGGTGTCAAGTTATGGGATGGGTTGGGTGTAGTTCGATGAGGCTTGGTCGTTGTTTGTGGTAAGGTGATGAGTTGGGGCGTGAGTACTTTCCCTTTCCAAGGTATGGGTACCCGAGTAGGAAAATGTTTGAGCTCACTTCTTCAAAGGTAAGATCAGGATTTGCTGCTCCTGCATACTAATTTGAATGATGGTAGAAATTAATGTTTTTGAGGTGGTGGTAAGAGAATGTTCCAGAGTTCCCTAGCATTTAAGCGTTGACTAGGGTATGGAGGCATACCTGATTAGAGCAAAGCTGAAGCATTGACTAGAGCATGGAGGCGTACCTGAGTAGAGTAGAGCATGTAGGGGGTGCAAAGAGGATGAGCACATATCATCAACCAACAAACATCTGAGTGGAAAGTAGAAAAACCAACGCATTATGAAGAATCCATGCAATGGTAGTTTATTTTCTAGATACACGCGGACGATACATCTACATCGATTTTGAAAACCCCCTTAGAGGAAAAATCCTTTTGGCGTAATTAAGAAACGTGGCTACAACGCCATTTCCTCTGCAGAACTCAATTCATATTACAAAATGTAAGGAGAGACTCAAACTTAAAACCCCTTATCCAAGACATAAAACCTTCAATAAAAAAATGGAGGCAAGAAAGTAACAATATCACTATCAGGTCGACCAAGCTTATTGATGGCATTGACAAACTCATCATGGAGGTCAACAGTCCATCGAAATATGGAGTTTTTCATGCCAATAGGAATGGTTTATGCTGGTTACTTATGGGAATCTCATTTTTAGGGGAATGGAGTTTTCTATCGAAGCGATGATTTTACCCAGAGTTCCCCTTTTTTGGCCATCATTCGTTAGACCCCTCCCTCATGTGGACCCATCGTATGTTAGTTCCAGCGATAGACAACAACTCTATCCTTTGTCCTTGCTTTCTACTATCCCAAGAAAGCATGCCGCATCTAGAGTACATAAGCGATGGATTAATTGCACCCACTCATAGATCTATTGTTTGAATTTATTATAGCCTCCATCATGCGTCATCCCATCCAAATTTCAAATTTGAATTATCAACTGCACGATGTTCATACCTATTTGTTTGAAATTTTGAATTTGCACAAGCATGCATTGCTCATACCTATTGGGATAAATAATCGTCCCTTTGACTAAATCTACCTAATTTACCACGTATCCTAAGTATTTGACTTAAACATGTGCTTACATCATCAACATGTCATCAACTTCAATGATTTGGACCTCCTCCTTCAATCGAGGATCCTATCTAAGCCTCCTCCTTCAATTAGGGAGAAAATATGGGTTGATCTACATGACTAATGCACCCCATTTAGTCAACTAGAAGTTATCACACCTACTTTTCAATTAAATGGAGTGTTAAAGGTGCCTTTCTCTTGATTTTACCTAATTCTGAGCTAGATTCAATTAAACTGGAGTGTTAAAGGTGCCCTCACCTAATTTTTGTGAAAATTTCAGTTTATCTCGGCTAACTAAAGTCTGATAGGCCCCTCTACCTACTTGTTGGCATGCAATTGAGTTATGAGTTAGTTAGAGACAATTATGTTCTAGTTTAGTGGTTAATTGATGTGCCGAGTGGGGTTAACTGACAAGTAATCCACTCTCATGCATTCAATTCGAATTACCTCTTTAGGATTCGAATTGCTTGGACATTAATGCCATTATAGCATATCATGATGTATATTTTTATTAATGATTAAGAAATACACGGTTGCAAGCCTTTTGCACAGTTTCTATCATTCATTGAGTAAATTGATCTGTATCAATCTGCAGTAACTTTTGTCTTGATCCTAAGACTGTTGTGGCTCAATTTTATATGGTTTCAAAGACATGGAAGGACAAGGCAATTATTCTACAAGGATTTTGATGGATCTTTGATGAAGATCAGGCAAAATTGCTCAAAAATATTCCAACACTGCACTAGAAGTGGAGATTTTTCCACATAAATCCTGGATAATATTGCATCTAGTTGATCAATATTGCTTGAATAACTACGCCAAGTGTGAAGAAACTCCAAAAGTGTTGGTTGTTATACCTTATTTGGTTTGCTTTGTGTGATTACAAGTATCTCACAATCTCCATTTGCATTCACTGCAACTAGAAAATGGACTCTTCTTCTAGTAATCTTCTCACTCCTTTCAATTATCATCAGTGGAAAGAGGACATATAGATACCATTGCACTCCAAGGGACTCTATAGAGTCACCATGGGCATAGAGCCAAAGCCAAATGCAGCAGTAGAGAAGTCCAAATATTGGAACAAGCTTGATGAAGCCTTATGGTTTCCTACGCCTCTCCATTTCAAGGTATCTTCTTTTCCATCATAGCGGACTGAAGACTCCCAAAGAAGCATGGGAACAAATTGCCAAACTCTTTGGTAATCAAGATGATATGAGAGCTTATTACTTGGAAAATGAAATGATCTCTCTCAATCCTGGAAATTTCGATACCATAAATGAATTCTTCACAAAGGTCAAACATCTTGTGCTTCAATTGAAGCAATGTGGAGTAGAGAAGAAATATGACCAACTAATTCTTTCTATCCTTTTGAAGCTAGGAGCAAACTATTATGTGTTTGTCTCTACCTTCCATATCGAAAATCTCACAATTTTGAATTGGAAGATGCCTACCTTAAATGCATTTATTGAGTCCTTAACCAATGAGCGTTGATAAACTTATTCAGATGGGATCGATGAGATCCTCCAAAGATCAAGCTTTGTTTGCTGGAGGACCCAAGGCTATGAATACAAAAGGAAAGGAAAACAAAGAGAAGACCAAGATTGGTCCTCCTAAGCATAAGGAGCATTCAGATGAGCCCTCAAGTTTGAGGAAAGAAAAGAAAAAGGGAAAAGAGAAAACAAAATGCTCCTATTGTATGAGAGGCTTTCATCCAAAAATCTCATGTATGAAGAGGACAATTGATCAGATGACCTTTCTCTTGGGCAAAAACAATGTCACTCTTCCAGCTAGAGTAAGGAAGACTGACTATGGAGAAAACACTGAAGATCATGATGAGAGATGCCATGCACAGAATGCTAGTTGTTCAAAAACACATGCTTTCCTCATTGATTCAGAAGCTTCCAATCATATGGTTGCATCCACATAATCATTCTCTTCATTACAATAACTGATGGTCTGAGCATTCACATGGGTGATTCCACTCAAATTCGAGTTGAAGGAAAGGGTTCTATCAAGTTAAAACATGGAAAGTTCAATGATGTACTCTATGTTCCCTCCTTAGATGCAAATTTGTTTTTTGCATATCATATGGCACACATTGGCCCACCAAAGCGAGTGGTATTTGGTCCTGACTCAGTGGATATCTCATATATCTCAACTAGGAATATTATAGAAAAGTGTGTTGGAAACCATGCCTCCAAGGCATATGAATTTTCACACTTTCTTCCATACTCAGATCCAATACAGCCTCAGCTTCCATTTGAAAGGGGAGGTAAAAACATTCTATCAACTCCTTTTACATATGATAATGTTTCCATTAGTGTTTCAGATTCTGAATTAGAAGCAAAGGATTTAGCTAACCAGTTTATGATATTGACTATGAAGTTCACAGTAATCCAGATCCAAAACCAATACCTACTCCCAATCCTAGGCCTAAATGGGCACAAAAGGTTATTCAGGAAGCTGGGAAGATGACTGGAGATCCATCTGACATGAAGAGAACAAGAAACCAGTTTTAGAAAGAGAACCTTGCACTATGTCAAGCAAGTTCACTTCCTTTAGAGGGGTGCAACAAACTCCTAATGAGATGCTACATGATAGTAAGGACTGATCAATTACCCTGCTCACAAAAGAACAAAGTGGATCATGTCACTCTTCTTCCAGAAAGAAGAGAGAAATGCACTATTCCTTCCTCTATCTATCATCGGATTGGAAGAAGATGGAAAAGTTCACATGCACAGCCCCAAGATACTAGTGCACACAAGAACAAGCATTTTGTTTCACTACACCACAGAGATGTAGGTTGCAACAATATTTTCACAAGTTTCTTATTCAAGAAGAAATTTTCTCTCGATATGAAAGCTTGATCTTGATTCTACCTGCTTATTTTGAGGAGGGGGGGGGGTATTTTTCTCATGAGGTTTTCCCCATTTCCTTGGTTGCATTAAGCAGTTATTATTATTTTTTTGCATTTAGGTTGTATGGGTGAGCATTGGTCTTAGTTTCCAGGGCCCAGGTTGTCCAAAGTTGGGATTAAAGGGGAGTGTTGGGATAAATAATTTTCCCTTTGACTAAATCATCCTAATTTACCACTTATCCTAAGTATTTGACTCAAACATGTGCTTACATCATCAACATGTCATCAACTTTAGTGATCTGTACCTCCTCCTTCATTCGAGGTGCCTAATTGAGCCTCCTCCTTCAATCAAGGAGAAAATATGGGTTGATCTACATGACTAATGTGCAACATTCAATCAACTGGAAGCTATCACACCAAATTTTCAATTAATTGGAGTGTTAAAGGTGCATTTCTCTTGATTTTACCTAATTTTGATCGATATTCAGTTAAACTAGAGCGTTAAAGGCGCCCTCACCTAATTTTGGTGATTTAGTTTAGTTTATCTGATTCTAAGATTGTTGTACCTCAATTTTATAATACCTATTTGTTTGAAATTTTGAATTTGCACAAGCTCAAATATAGACATGACTTATCAAACCTCCTCATCAAGTGGTTGGTGTGTGTTATCAAGAATATTGCACCTTCTGCGGACAGAAGTTGTTCCTCTAGTCTAAATGGTTCAGATCCAGAACAAATGAGTGAACGACAAAGGATGAAGACCTTCCCTGAATGCTGTAGACACCTGGAATACTGCTTCGATTATGAACCTATGTACCTGCAAACATATCAAACATACAAGCACATCAAATCTACCAAAAAATCATCTACTTATCCATGCTAGTGACTAAGAAATCTAGCAACATATATATGTGAAATCAAAACAACAGTAATGTGGGACGAAAATCAGCTTTGCATTAATAATGTATGGAGAAGCTTACAACCATTGCCTTAGTGTTGAAAAGCTCCTCCACGAGACAAACAATTCATCCCCATAATCTCTAACTTTGCTCTCTATGCTCTCCAATGATTTGGACTAGGTAGTCAATCCAACAGCATAACAATACCTCTATAGTTCTCCCCGTCAACTATGGATATGAGATTGTATTTATAAGGCTCAATGGATAGGGATGGTTGAGAGAATGGTGGGTGAGGTGGCACCAAGATCCTATCAAGGGGGATCTCAAGCTCAAACTAACCCATAATGATAGGGATAAGGGAGGACACAAGGCTCAAGTTCTAGAAGCCTCGAGAAACTTCTATTTTTCCCTTTTTACCCAGGGTACCACTTGTGTTCCCTTATGACAGAATGGTTTAGATGAGAACCACTTTAAGACCAAATACCATAGGCGATGGCACCGCTTCTCTATAATAGGATACAGGCAGTGCTGAACAAGGTACCGCTCATCATCCACAGGGTAAGTGCGGTGCTAGGTTTTTTCAAGTAGAATTGACAAACAGAGCAAGTTTCCACTCAAAGTGTTGGGATTAACGGTAAACATGGAAGTTAAGGGTCTCATCACATGATGGTGAAAGAATTTAGGTATAACAGAATGCCCCCCAAAGCATGAGACTTAGAGGGATACGATAAGCGAGAACTTTGAGAGAACAAGTTGTCACTTCGAGGTGAAGATGTCAGCTCGGTTGGAGAATGTCGTCAAGTAGGCATCTGTAGTACATCAATACTTTTGACTCATAGACAAATGTAACCAACTCATGGTTGCAGACCAATACAAAGCAGATCCATGAGAGGAATAAACAAGCATGGATACTAGAATACAACGTACATCCATGTGATAGAGGACTCAAACTTGGACATAGCTACCAGACATACAATGTAGATCTATGTCATATAGACACAAATTTGAGCATTGCCACGACCATACAAATGTGGATCCATTCTAGATATACAAAAGTCCATCACAACCTGGGGAAATCAATGAGCACTAAACAACTACCCAAGGTCTTCGTCTCGTCTTCCACAAAGTACGATTCTATCCATGTCATTAAAATGATCTGAAGTCGAACATGGTGGAAACCACTTGATTGGCAGCCAGTGATGTGAACTACTAACAACTGCGAGGGAGATCACCATTGATATCAATGATTCCCAAGGTACCCTAGTACAATCTACTGAGCGTGAATAGATGTCTTGATGTCGAACACCCAATTGATTCTATCGATCAAAGGTCAATGATGTGAACCTATGTCAAGAGCGAGAGAATCTATCATTAAGGCATACAGATGTCAAGGTACTAAGTTTTGTTTCTAATACTATTTCTCGAATGATGAGCTGATGTTGACGGGAATAGTCTCGTCGAAGGAGGGCCATGATGATTCCCACATCGACGACATGAAACTCGGAACATAGTTCTAGAATGATGTGAATAAGGTAACCATAAATTGACTCAAAAGTAATGACACAGAGACTATTTTGACTTCAGAGATAAACTTCTTCAACTTACCTTTGAACATCGGGCGGCACGATAAAAGACTTGGTATCATGGCTAGACCAGACAAACACACAGTACGACGACGAACAATGCATCCTTTTGAAAGACTCAAAGGAGTGACATCACTCATGAAAGTGGATTGTCACGGAGATCATCTGAATACCCAATTGACTGAAATGATATGCAAACAAGTGCCATGTTCAAAGGTAATGACAAACTACTGCCATTTATTTGCAGAATGATTCCCTTCCCATTTCCCCCCATCATGGTTGATGAGTGCCTCTTTTTGGTTTTACGAGTTCAAATAGCGTAACAAACACTCGTTATAGCTCATCCGAAGACAAGTCCAAACTCATATGTTTTACGAACATGAGAGAGGAGGGGTTCGTTCCCAAAAGAGGGTCTCTCAATGTTTAATTTAATGAGTCCAATGAAAGAAAACTCGGTATCATTCATCTTTAGAGAGTCTGAACAACCATGGAAGAAGACTCCATAGGGTCCTTTTTCATAAAATAGTTCATCTGATCTGAAAAAGTGATAACCTGCCGTCAGATGAACGACTCTTCAAATGCTTTAACGAGCGTGAAGGAGACAATATCACTCGACAATCTTGTCGTATAAGGAGCCCGACAAGAGTTTAAAGAAGACTCCACTAGGTCTCTTTTCACGATGAGAGATTTTACGAGCATGAAAAGAATCAGAAATGGACTCGAACCTTTGATGCTAAGTTTCGAGAGCGTGACCAAAGTGTCGCAATAAACGCTCAAAAGACTTTTTTTGTTTTATGGTAGTACACAAAAGTAAAAAACAAACTCCCAAAACTTTACTGTTATCGCTCTTCTATCCTGCAACGACTCAAAAGAAAGTGTTAAATTCCCCAATAACTGACATTAAAGGATTACGACTGATAGATTTTGAGTAATAAATGATTTTAAAACAAAACTATAACATTTCAAACCCTAAAATGTATATAAAAGTCATGTAAATAGTAAAAAATCAAAACATTTTATCATTTACCCATAGTGGAGAGCCTTTGGAGCATTTTCTTGGCCATATTTTCAGTTGCTGATATCGGGAGCATCCACCGTCGGATTCACGCACCATTAGTTCCAGGTAATAGCCTAGACCCTACTCTTTCATTTCATGCCTTCAATTTTGATTTTTAATGGTGTTTTGGGCTTATATGGTGAGCCCTAAAATCATGGAAGCAGGCACCACTCTTATCCCTTGCGGGATAAGCAATACCCCGCTAGAACCACGCTGAAAACATAGCACACAGGCGGTGCCACTGCCTGTCCTCAATGGGACACAGGTGGTGCTGGCCATGGATAAATATAAATGGTTGCACAAGAAAAACTAGCTCACTTTTGTTGATTTGAATGATTAGGAATGCTTCTAATTAGTCTTGTGATGGTTTTTTATAGGTTCTTATTGATAAAAAAATGGTCATATGGAAAGGGAAGCAACATGAGAATGACGATTCCTTCACCGAACGAAATGCGGGTTGCATAGCCGCATTGAAATACTGCGAACCCTTAAAGTTCTTCCGCACACCCAGTATGGTATCGCATAAGGGACTACTAGAGCATATACTCCATATGTGGAATCCGAAGCAACAATATTTCGAAGTTGGTGCTCACAGATTGACAGTTGAGGTAGAGGACATCTACTTCCTGATTGGCCTTTCGAGACGCGATGCTCCCATATCGTTGACTGGTTCCCATGGGGGGCACATTACTACTTAGGAGCTGATAAACCGCCACTGCATTCCTGGGACCAGGACATCGGGGAAGAAAATTCTCATAAAATCGGTGGTGGATGGCCCTATACGAACCATGTTCTTTACCATGCAGAGAGTGGCGGGAAGCCAAGGGGTACACCAGGCGTCTAGAGCGCATATTCTCTACGCCATAGAGGCCATGGCACCTACAGTCTTCAACTGGGCCAAAGCTCTACTTCTGATATTCAAGGATCAGTTGACCAAGTGTTGGCAAGGGGAGCTGAAGCAATTTGGTTTCAGTTCCATTCTATCTTGCTTCTTTTTCAAGAGGGTTCCACAGATGAGACCCCAGGTGGTCTTTACAGATTTGAGGGCACGGGACCCTTGCATGCAGAGGTGGGTCCAGATTATGGCCTGTACTGGAGCGAGTAGAGGCAAGGTAAAGTTCGGTGACCCGTTCTTTCAATGGTTAAGAGATCAGCTGTTCATGGTGGAGGACTATGCATATGCAGGCACTGACTTCAGTGGTGACCCTGACCTACCGCTCCCACCTGGTGGACAGTGGGGTGATATCCATAAGAAACAAAAGACCCTAAAATGGAAAAAATGTTTTTATGTTTTGATATTTTATATTTTTATGTTTAGTAATGAGACTTGAATATTTCCATGCAGACATCGGAGCAGCACGACCTGGGGGGGCCTCCCCACTGGACAGGCAAGCCAGAGCCCATTTTGTACCACAGGGCCATGATGTGATAGGCGAGTTAGAGGAGAACCTAGAGAGGTTAAATCTAGACATCCCAGATGCTTCTATCGATGACCTCCCACTGAGGTATCAGAGGCCTATAGCGGGAGTACCGGGTCGCTTTAGTAGACTGGTACATAGAGTAGCCCAAGTAGTGATGTGTTACCACGAGCATCATTAGATGATGAGTGCATGATGTATCCACTAAAAGCTGGTAGCTTCAGGGCTTTTGTATGGTGATGTTTTACCTGAAAGCCTACATGCTTCAAATGAGGTCTCATGACCTATTTTTTGTAAAACATGTTCATTTATATGTATATACAGACTTTTACCTGGTGTTTATACGTCTCAAATGGTGAATGTATTTTACATGAGTTTTATGTGTCTTTTATAGTTATTTACAATGAACCATGTCTGATTTTCATGTCATGAATGGGCAATATGCCAATCTAGGATGTAATTAGCCAATGAGTGAGCAACTACATTATGTTCCCTAGGGATATGCCTATAGGTGATAGTTTCAAATGAACTTTCTAACAAATGTACCCTCCAGAAGAGATGGAGAAGCACAGGATTCATAATGGTATAGACATGGTTTAGATGACAAACCACAAGTTGTGAATCCATCAAGACTACCAAGTTGCGAACATCTTGGGAGGCAGCTTCAGTAAGAAGACCTATGACTGCTCAATACTCGGCGATATTGTTGGTAGCGGGACCAATACAAACCACTCCTGAACTGAACAAATTGTAAGCTGGGGAATAGAGAACCCAAGCAGCTGAGGCAAGATTCAAGGTGTGGCGACAAGCACCATCAGCGAAGCCGTAGAAAGCCATCTGTTCTGCACAACCAAAACATGGCATAAATAGATACGGACACTAAACTCAAAACCATATTGAAAAATACTTAAGCACACTAAAAGTCAAGTAATCTACATATATACAAGATAATATCCAAGATAGATCTAGGCATAGTACCTCTTCAGGTAAAACCCATTGCGAGGTTGTCCTAAGGGGATTCCATCATAGTCTATGAGCTTGTAGGCCCCTTTCTCTAAAACTTTGGAAATAACGAAAGGACCGTACCACATGGATTCGAACTTTCCTTTCCCTAGTTTGTCATATCTCTAATCATAAATCAAAACTAGGTCACCCTCATTATAGGCACGAGGTTGGACATACTTGTCATATTGCGCCTTGACGTGTTTCTTGTGTGCCTCATTAGCCAAGGCAGCATCTCTTCTAGTTTCGTCAAGGTTGTTCAAGTATAAAAATCTCTCTTCCTCTGCGGAAGTGTTTGGGAGAAGTTCAACAGAAAGTTTCAAGGATGGAATCTGACATTGAATCGACAAGACAGCTTCAAGTCCATAGACAAGCTGAAAAGGTGTGAAACCGGTACTTGTTTTCACCGAAGTCCTATTAGCCCAAAGAGCAGAGAAAAGGATATGGTGCCAGTTGGATTTATGGTCTCCAACCATCCGATGAAGCATCGTTTTTAAAACTTTGTGAATGGCCTCGACCTGACCATTAGCTCACGGATAATAGGGCATAGAGTTTTCATGACGAAAACCTAGCTTGGCACTTAGTTCCTCCATCATTTGATTACAGAAATGTGATCCGTGATCAGTAACTATGGATTATGGGACTTCGAATCTCATTATCACATGATTGAACAGGAAGAGAGCGGCAGTCTTACTGTCTTCTGCATATGTAGGCATGGCCTCAACCCACTTTGTAAAATAGTCAATGGCTACGATGATGTAACAATTCCCCCCGGTTGAGGTAGGCTTACAATGCATATAATCAATCCCCCATTTGGTGAAAGGGCCAACGGCAATGACGGGGTGTAGCGGAGCAGGATGAGTGCACTTTTTCGGATAAAAATGTTGACATGGTGGACATTTCTTAACAGCCTCGTGACAATATTTAAAGACTGAAGGCCAGAAATAGCTAGCGTGAAGGATTTTCTGGGCTGTAGCCATCCCAGATAAATGACCACCACATGCTCTAGAGTGGCAATCATTCAACACTTGTTCAACTTCCTCATGGGTAAGGCATCGTCGGAGAACAAAATCAATACCACGTCTATACAAAGTGTCATTCAAGATGAGGTAGTATTTTGCGAGGTGACGGATACGGTGGCGATCGTCACGAGATAGATTTGGCTGAAATCTTTGTCTTTGGAGATAAATGAGAAAATCTCCATACCATGGGTCAGTAGTGCTTATGAAGAATAGGAATTCATCCGGAAATGAATCACTAGGCTCAGATTCTGTCGAAGCACAAGGAAGATCATACATGAGCTTGGCAAAGACCAAGGATTTCTTTGATGTGACTTTAGCAAATTCCAGATCAAACTCTTGTAGTATGACTATGCACCGGGAGTACCTGCCCCCAAGCATCTGACGAGTCAGGATGTAATACATAGGGTTCTCGTCTCCCAATATGGTGGTTATGCAAAGCAAAATGTAGTGACGAAATTTTTGAACAGCAATGACCGTGGCCAATGCTAATTTCTCCATGCATGAATATCGGGTTTCAGAATCCATAAGATTATTGCTAGCATAGTAGATCACGTTCTCCTGACCGTCAGGATTTTCCTGCACCAAAAGCATAGCGATGGATGTAGTGAAGGTAGCAATATATAAGAGAAAATCCTTTGAATAATCTGGGGGGTGTATCACGGGTGAATGAGTCAGAGTGTGTTTGAGGTTATCAAAGGCTCGTTGGGCTTGGTCATCCCAATATAACGGAGTGTCCTTCTTAAGGAGACACATGTAACCGTGTGTTTTCTCTGCAAAATTGCACATGAAATGACGGAGAAAGTTTACCTTCCCTTGCAAACTTTGGATTTCTAGAAGGTTGGTTGGGGCTGGTAGAGATAAAATAGCAGCAATTTTCAATGGATCTATCCAGATGCCATCCTTAAAAACCACAAAACCTAACAGGCGTCCCATCTCAACGCAGAAAACACATTTATGAGGATTGAGTCGTATATTATAATGACGGCATCTCAGGAAAATGTCTCTAAGATGACCAAGGTGGTCCTCTCATCGCTGTGAATGAGCAGGGAGGTCGTTAAGGTATGGTTCAACAATATGTTTTATATCATGAAATGCATAGGACATAGCACGCTGGAAAGTGACTCCAACGTTTTTTAGGCCAAATGGTAACTTCCTATATGCAAAGGTTCCCCATGGGAAAATGAGTGTCTTCTTGTGCTGATAGGTGGGTAAAATCTCAATCTGATTATAACCTGAAAAGCCATCCATAAATTAGAAGATGACACTTTCAGCATAGTTGTCGATAATTTGGTCGATATGCAGAGTGGGAAAGTTGTCTTTGGGACAAGCTTTGTTCAAATCTCTGAAATCGATGCAGACTCTAATGGTTCCCTGCTTTTTATTGACAGGGACGACGTTCGATACCCATTCCGTCAAGGGTATGGGATAAATAAACCCTACTTTGAGAAGTTTCTCTATTTCAGCTTTGATAGCTGCGGCTTTCCGTGGATGGACTTGCCTTAGTTTTTTCCTAACAGGTTTAGTAGTGGGATAGGTTTTTATTTCATGGACCACAATGGATGGGTTTATCCCCGACAGTTCTTCATAAGACCAGGCAAAAATATCATGGAATTCTTTGAAAAGTGCCTTGTATGCTTCAGATTCTTCTACCAAGTAGTTCTGCCCAACATGAACATGCTCAAGGGTACCAGGCTTAGCTGATATGTCAATTGGATTTGTTTGAGTAATGTTGCATAGGTTTCCTTCAGAATCTGTGTCTTCAACAATATAGGAGTTTGAGGTGTGTTGACAATATCAATGGAAAAAAGGGATGCAAAGTCATGGTCTACTGAACTGGTGTTAAGGAGGAACAAGGATTTATGATGACGATCCTCCCAGATAGGCTCATTCGTACTCATGATCTCCATAATGGACTCATCGGAGGGAAAAGTCTCGGAGAGATAATCCAGAATAGGAAGAGAGGGTTCTAACCAATAGGGCAGGTGGTAAGGGTCCAAAGCCATCAGATGAAGTTCATCAGTGTGGTCATCGAAAAGGGTTTGAATAAAATTGTACATTTCTTCATGTGGACCCAATGAGGTGGACTCAACAATTTGTTTGCCCTTGGGATCATAATCAAACGAAAAAATCATATTTACTGTCGTCATGTTTGTGTTAGGAGGAGTGGATGAAAAAATCCCCATAAGGGATGAATCCTTCAACATGCCTACCCCAATCGACTGGTAAGGAGGAGGGAACTAGCCTAACATATGGATGTTATTAGCCATGGAGGTAGTAACATTCGGAGTATAGAAATCAAGTTGGAAAATGGTGACAATTCTCCCTAGATGAGGAAATTAGACAATTCGGAATAACATCAAAGCGACAACAGTCATGGCGTAAAACCAATTTCTTCCTATAAGGAGGTTGTAATCTAACGGGGCGTCTACTACTTCCACTTGAATAGAAACAGCTTTTCCCCCAAGCTCGACTGAAAGGGCTAGTATAATACCATGGGGCTAGAAACCTTGTATGTCCCTGTCTTGTTGGAAGCTTGGGAGAGCCAATAGCTTTCCAACAAGACAGGGACAAAACCGAAGTTGAAGCTGCTTCGTCTAAGACAGTTCTAAAGACCTTCTTTTTTACTACTTTCATTATGATTTGGAAAGCGAGTTTGTGAGGTATTCTAGACTTATAGTTCTCGATATTGAAATGAATCAAGTTAGTATTGTCCAGGTCTAAAACTCCTAACATACTTAACAAGTTTTTGCATTGTGTAGGACAACTTTGGAGTACTTCCAAGGTGGACATTGCACATGGTTCCTGAGCGAGATCTTCAACTACATTATAAAATTTAGCAGCTCAGGAATTAGGGTTAAAAACAACCTTCCTAAGAGTATTCTTGGGTGGACGCAAAACCATGTCGAGAGAAGGCTTTTCGATGGTTAGGGGAACAGTAGACGAAGAATCGGGAGAACCAATAGAGGGAGCTTTTCCTGAAGAAGAATTGTCTTCTTTCTTGTTTGAGGGTTTGTCATAACTCTGACTTTGAGTTTGCAAACTAATAGTATCCAAGGACATCATGCGAATTTCCTCTGAAGAACTAGAATTTCCCTGATTAGACATGTGGTCTATCAGTTGTTATTGAGAGGGAAAAGGATCCGTGAGAACTGCGGGTGCGAGATTAGTTTTCAAAAATTGGGTGATTTCGTCCCAACGAGGACACTCTTTTGTGAAATGGTCAACTCCGCATAGCAGACATGGATATTTTGCTTTTCTTTTCCCATTATCGTTGTCATTGGTGGTTGGTTTTGGATTCTCCTATTGGTTTCCAGGTTTTTTTTTTTTAGCTTTACCTTTATTTTTATTGTTGCCGAGCGTTTGAATACTCTGAATGGAATTGACCTCGACGGAAACCTTGGGAGTTGAAGGAGTAGGGGTGGAAGTATGGGGTTGCTTGGCAGGTTTTGATGCTGACGGGGACTAGATTGAACCAACAATCCCATCAACAGGGGTTTCTACTAGTGGCTTTGCAGGATCGGTGCTTGGGTGACGAGCTTGAGGGATCAAATCATACAAAGTTCCGGACTAGGAATAGACCAAATCCAAGTATTGGGCTCGACTAATGGCTTGCTCTTCAGTAACGGCACCGCCCATAGCCACATCTTGAGAAATTGGAGGCAACAAATACTTAGTAAACCAATCAACTAACAATTGATCTGGGATAGGAGCCTTAATAAGTCTTCTCCACCTTCTCCACTCATGGATATGATTGGATATGTGGGTGGAGGTGTTTTGTCACAGAGAAGTTAAGAGATCAGTGCCTATTTCATAATGGATAGGAAGATGAAAGTGCGTAAGAAACATAGTTGCCAACGAGCCAAAATCCACAAACGAATGTTGCGGAAGTTCAATGTACCATTTCGCGGCTGTACCAGTCAAAGTTCATTGAAAGAGTCTTAAACAAACTGAATCATCCATAAGGGAGTTTGAATAATACCACAAATGGAATGTCATGAAATGGTTTTTCGGATCATCTCCCTGCTTCCCATCGAATTTTGTAATGTCCGATGGTAACTTTACTGGAATGGGAGGCCACGAGGGGTTATGTCGAATGGGATCATTAATCAACTTGGACAAATCAAGAAAGTCCAAGGTTTCTAGGAAAGGTAACTGACAATTAGGTTGCAGAAATTGGTAATATTGATATGGCATATAAGTACCAGTAGGGCCATAAGTAGACTGATAGACAAGTTGTTGTGATGAAGAACCACTAGAAGATCTGCCTGCAGGGGGTTGATTTCTGGGATCAGGACCGTTAGGACCACCGGGGCCTCTAGGAGGAGGACCACCAAGACCATTGGGACCACCATGAGGAGGACCAGCAGACCCTCCGGGACCGGAGATAGACCTCCAGAGCCTCCGGAACCATTAGGAGGAGGGCCACCAGACCCTCCGGGACCATTAGGAGGGAATCCACCAGGCCCCCCAGGACCACTAGGAACATAAGGGGGAAAGCCACCAGACCCTCTAAGACCATTAGGCCCCCTAGGGGGAGGACCTCCATAAGGTGGTCCTCCAACACCCCCCACAGTATGTATAGGTATCCCCCCCATAGTTGGCATGTAGGACCAGTTAGGTTTCCCTCATGGCGTGAAAGTATTACTAAGATATGGAATTCCAACATAATGCATTCCTATAGGATTGGGTTGATAATCAATGTTTCCTACAGGTACTTGATTTGCTGTGTAACCATATCCCCAAGAGGTTTGATTGGTTACAGGTTGTGCCCCCAATGGCTGACCTGAACTGGATGGGGGGTTAACCACATTTGTGTGGGTAGGAGGGACATAAACTGTATATTGTTCTATACTAGAGGTCTACCCATGACTAGGTACAATTTCGGTGACAGATAACATAGGTCGTGCCGAGAGTTACCCCCCGACACTAGAAGGTATTGATGAAACAAGAATTGAATGTTGAGCCCCAAGTGCGGAAGACCCAGGAGGATTGGGAATGGACATAATATGGGAGGTGGTGGGGTTGGTAGTTTGACCTAGATTATGTAGTCACAGTGCGATCTAGAATCGGCTCAATGGGTCTCATAGAATCGGAGAGTGAACTATATCCCATAGGAACGACTACGGAACGAGGTGGTGTGCCCAATATGTTATCTATTTTCTTCTCAATTTCTTGTGCATGGAGAATAGTTGCCTGGTATTGTCTACATTCTTCTTCATTTGGTGAAACTTCTTCAAAAAAGTTTAAACAGGTGACAAATGAGGCAATGGCTTGTCCTATAGAGGTATCCCAAAATAGAGCATTAGGACCATAATTTGGAAGGGTAGTATCATCAACATGACTTTCTATGGGAGAATGGATTGAAGTATTACCCCGAGAAGGTTGTTGGACAAAGGGAGGCGAGTGCGAAGGGTATGGATCTCCGCTTTCTGCAACCACATTTTCTCCCGCTTGGGAGTTGGTAGCAGCTCCTTGGTCGATAGCTTCCATAGGATTTTCTCCTGAAACAGGAATAAAATTACATGGAAAGCCCCATACTCTTTTGGACTATCTTAGCTCAGCCAGTTTGTACAATTCCTATCTAACTTAGGGTCTCAAAACTAGAAAACACACCAAAAATTTCCCTACTCAAGCTATAGGCCAAACAAGCAAACTTAAATGACAGGAGGAGTTCAGATAGTTAGGTCTCTCACTAGGATTGTCAAGAAGGTGCCACTCGTGATATACCTCAAGGGTACGTGCGTAGTAGTCTCCCTGAATGTTGTTTTTGGTGTATGGCTCCAACCAAGACAGCCAAAGGGCTTTTCTCGGATAGATAAGGTATCCTAGTGGGGTCTCTCGATATACGCAAGGTACGTGGGAGCTCAAATCGGTAGTAGTTTTGTCTAATGCATAACCGTTCACAAGGGGACTTCCTATATACAATCGAGTACGTGAAGTACCTTTCTATATACCTTAAGGGTACGTGAAATACTGTTCGATATACCGACGATACGTGGAAGAACCACGCAAGTCCCGGGATGTAATGCGGACGAGTAATGACAGCTCCTACGCTTAACGACGCCCGAACACGTCTCTAGCCTATCACTTAAATTGCTATGTAAATTTTAGCCTATAGCTACTGTTAATTTTAAAGTGGACGGTTAAGTGAATGCATGGAATTTTGATAGAAAAAGTAAAACCATGCAGAATGTAGATGCAAATATTTCACTTTACCGTTCATGGTATGCCTACCTATGAGAGGGAAAGAGAGTATTTTCTTTTCGTTTTAAAAAACCAAAAATTCCCAAACAACTACTTTGAACAAATCAAAATCAAAGACAAGCAACACATTGCAAACTCATTTTTCTTTTTGAAAGCAATCAAAAGGGTAAGAGTCTCTTTTCGTAAAAGAAAAACAACAAGCACTTTACATGCATATGCACTCTATTTTTTCAATTTTTCTTGAAGCATAGATAGATCTAACTTAAAACCACACTATTTTTTCTTTTGGTGAGATAGTACTAATGCAAGAGAGATAAAAGAACACAGAGAACCTGAAAGCTTGTGAGGCTAATCAGAGATCCAATGCCTTATGCTCAATAATGATAATGATCTAATCTCAATAATAATAATAAAATCTTTTTTAAAAGCAGAAAGAAGTCCTCTATGGAAAAAAAATGAAATCAAGATGCTAATCAAATGGATTTTCTTTCAGTCTTTATAAAAGAAATGAAAAGAGAATTAACTAAAACCTAAGCTTTCAAAAAATTCCTTTCACAATCACAAGCAACAAGCATGGAAGCAAATGAATAAACAAGCCTAATCTAGCTTTTGAATTCTTCAATCAAACCAATCTTTTACCACAGAATTTCCAACCATGAGCATTCAGATTCTAACACACAAGCCTGACAGTGCAGGACTGAAAGCAAACAAACTCAATTTTTTGCAAAAAATGATAAAAAACTAGTTCTGGAACAAGGCCTGCATGGCACCGCAGTGGAGGGGTCTTGACAAAGCGTTTCTGGACGAGCACCGCTTCTAGATAATGGGACTCAGGCGGTGGCACCGCTTATGGTTAATAGAGTTTAGGTGGTGGCACCACTTGTTGCCAACAACACATGTGCATCTCCCTGAATAGATACAAAACATAAGGAAAACAAAAGATCAAGTTAGAAATTGATCAGATCAAGGAAAAATTTGATGAATTAACAGTAATAAAGAGCATATAAAGTCGAAATAGTTCAAATCTGAACAGATCTGAAAGTTTCAAACCAAAATTCACTAAGTCAGATGGCAGATCTGACTGAAGAGAGTTGGAGATGGAGCCTAGATTCACATAAGAGTTCAAGGACTAAGGAAGATCAGATCAACAACGATTTGCACTGTTCCCCGGCAGAGTCGCCAGATTTGTTATTAGGAATATTGCACCTTCTGCGGACAGAAATTGTTCCTCTGGTCTGAATGGTTCAAATCCAGAACAAATGAGTGAATGATAAAGGATGAAGACCTTCTCTGAATGCTGTAGACACCTATAATACTGCTTCGATTATGAACCTGTGCACTTGCAAACATATCAAACAGACAAGCACATCAAAGCTACCAGAAAATCATCTACTTATCCATGCTAGTGACTAAAGAATCTAGCAACATATACATGTGAAATCAAAACAACAGTAATGTGGGACGGAAATCAGCTTTGCATTAAGAATGTATGGAGAAGCTTACAACCATTGCCTTAGTGTCAACAAGCTCCTCCACGAGGCAAACACTTCATCCCCATAAGCTCCAACTTTGCTCTCTATGCTCTCCAATGATTGGACTAGGTAGTCAATCCAACAACATAACAATACATCTATAGTTCTTCCCCTCAACTATGGATATGAGCTTGTATTTATAAGGCTCAATGGATAGGGATAGTTGAGAGAATGGTGGGTGAGGTGGCTCCAAGATCCTATCAAGGGGGATCTCGAGCTCAAACTAACCCATAATGATAGGGATAAGGGAGGCCACGAGGCTCAAGTTCTAGAAGCCTTGAGAAACTTCTCTTTTTCCCATTTTACCTAGGGTACCGCTTTTGTTCCCTTATGACAAAGCGGTTTAGATGAGAACCGCTTTAAGACCAAAGACCATAGGCAGTGGCACCGCTTCTCTATAACAGGATACAAGCGGTGCTGAACAAGGTACCACTCATCAGCCACAAGGTAAGCGTGGTGCTAGGTTTTTTCAAGTAGAATTGACAAACAGAGCAAGTTTCCACTCCAAGTGTTGGGATTAAGGGCAAACATGGAAGTTAAGGGTCTCATCACATGATGGTGACAAGATTTAGGTATAACAACATGTATGGTATGGGAGGGGTAAGTGTTTTGGTGGAGTTAATGTTTGAGTGATGAAACTCACATTATGCATCAACAATAATCCATTTTGTGTTAGTTACGACTCTAATAGACGATTTTCACACAATTTTATCAGGTTCAATGCTCACACTGTAACAAATTCTTTACAGTATCATAACTGCATCTTCAGTTTAAATCTACTTAACATTGCAAAGCAAAGCTTGATATGCTATATTTTATTTTTGCTGAATGATTTTAGTAAAGCAAGATGTCACATGTCTATCATGAGCCCGAGCTAACTGCCTCTCTTGATATAGTAAGTCTCACTATTTGTTTTCTCTTAACGTTGTGGGTTTGACCATGTCAATCGCTTTGGTATTCATTTCTCATATGACAAGCAAGGTATAAAACTATTTGTTAATGTAAACTATTAGAAACATATGCTTTTGATCATTAATTTACATATGAATATATGAATGATTCAACTTCTATAAATCAATGCTAATGAATTGATTCAAATGCCAATCTCGTTTAAAAACCATTCAAGGGACAAATGGACTTACCGTGCGATCTTCTTCTATTTAAAATTGAATGAATTTACAGTTTTTTAATTATGAGCTATGTTGTTCCAGTTTTCTCACACGATGAAGAAACTCCAATGGAGCGGGTGATATGATCCACATGATTAATGGCCGAAGGAGTTCGTTTAGTTTTTGGAAATAAGAATTTCATTTTTTTTTACTACTCCCAACTTATTAGTTAACAAATATCCGTTTTATATCTTAATTTTAATTTTATAACCAAATTTTTTAAACTAATATTTAAATAAATAATTTAATTAAGGTTTATTTAAATTGTATATTTTAGGTGGAAACAATTAAAACTCTATTAGATGTCAATAGTTTTTAAATTAATTACATATATTATTATTATATTATTATACTAGTAAATTAAATAAATATTATTTATGAGTTAATAATTTAACTAAATTTGAAAATAAGTTCGCCTGGGGAGCTCCAAGAACCGGGGATGAGGGCTTCGGCTCTCATTCTTAATGAATTTCTGGCTGGGCGGTCATTGATCAGGTTTGTGGCGATTCCTAGTTGTGGTAGCGGCTATACAGCTCCCAGATTCAGATGGATGGGGTTGCACCCGCCTCGGCCCTGGTGGTCGTCCCCTTACTTGGGGGTTTTCTTTTTAGTTTCTAGAGCTTGGATCTCTCTAGATCTTGATCGCTTGGTCGTCATCCGATCGTGAATGAATGGCTCCATATTGCGGTGAAGCCTGCTCAATGCGGTATCATGGCGGAGGCGGCGTCTGTAGTAGTGGGACCGGTGTTCGTGATCCGTTTTGCGGGTCGCTGTATTTTGCGTGGATTGGACCATTCGCCATTTCTTTGAATGCGTCGAGGCATCACGCTGTGGCTTCTTTTTTCTGTTGGGGTTTCGACTTCATGTCAGGTGAAGCGAATGGACTGGCTCAAGGATGGAGGTGATGTCTGAGATCGCGGTATCATGGAGGAGGCAGTGTATCAGCGCTCGCGTGTGGTAGGTGTCTTGCCGTCCATTAGCCAAGGTTGGAGACTGTGAGGGCTTGCTCCAGAGTTGAGAGGCCGTAGGAGGTCATATCCTTCCTTTTGCTGATGAGGACACGAGATTCTTGCCATGGTTTTCCGGGGTCGTGGGCTGTTCTTTGAAGTTGCAGACAATCGGGTGGACAGATTGAGCACTGGCAGCGCTGGTGCCCGGTCTGGTGTCTCTGATCTTTTGGAGAAGCTGCAATTGATGGGGCCAAAGATCAAGAACGATCATCTTGAGCGGCATGCTGCTGGACGAATGGCTCCTTCATGATCTGTTTGATTTTGCTGAGAAAGATTGCCTGCCTTATATGGCAGTGATGGTGTCTGTTTGATAAACTCTTGCGTGGCGACCCGTTTTGCTCCTTCGGGAACTTTGCGGTGGCGACGACATTTCAAAGGCGGTGGCCTTTGCTTTTGGCAGTATGTCTGATCTCATATTTTTGTGACCTGTTTATTGATTTGGGTTGTGATATCCATATTTTGGGACAGTTTTGTAATTTTTTGTTACGTTTATATGAGACAGCTAATATGTGACAATGTAGAGATCCTAGTGATCCTCTTACATGTGCAGATATGTAATTTTGTTCTACTTTGAAATAAAATTATGAATTTTTTCCGATGAAAAAAAAATTTAACTAAATTTAATATATTTAAAATTGATAATAGAAAAATAATGTCAAATAAAATTTTTGATGGAGGTGTCTAAAAATTTGACCATTTGGATATGAAGGTCATTTTTTTTCTTCGAAATAGGCAATTTTTATTTTGCAAAATCAAAATGTAACTATGTTTTAATCCCGATTTTGATGATAGAAATGGATTTAGCACTGGCCTGTGTAAATTCAAAATTTCAAACAAATATGAATGAGCAGCGGGTGATTGATAATTCAAATTTGGATGGGATGGCACATAATGGAGGCTGCATTAAACACAAGCAATCTTTAATTGGGTGTAGTCTAATCTAACGTTTGTGTACTCTGGACACGACATGCTTTCTTGGGATAGTTGAAAGCAAGTACAATGGACAGAGTTGAAAGCAAGTACAATGGAGTTCGTTTAGTTTTTGGAAATAAGAATTTCATTTTTTTTTACTACTCCCAACTTTTTAGTTAACAAATATCCATTTTATATCTTAATTTTAATTTTATATTGAAATTTTTTTAACTAATACTTAAATAAATAATTTAATTAAGGTTTATTTAAATTGTATATTTTAGGTGGAAACAATTAAAACTCTATTAGATGTCAATAGTTTTTAAATTAATTACATATATTAT